>VYXB01009199.1:97138-112363 GCA_013397135.1 Pachyramphus minor | reverse complement strand
TAGGGAGATACGGGAATACAGGGACAGGGATACACAGATACAGGTACAGGGGAACGTGGGGATACATGGGAACGGGGATACAGGGATGGGGATACACGGTATGGGGACATGGGAACATGGGGATACACGGATACGGGGATACGGGAGCAGGGAGATACATGGATATGGGACAGGGGGATACAGGGACAGGGGTGTACAGGGATATGGGGACACGGGGTTATGGGAACAGGGGGATCACAGATATGGGAATGGGGATATACAGGTGTGGGGACAGGGGGATACAGGGATGGGGGGTACATGGATATGGGGACACGGGAATGGGGATGCACAGATATGGGGACATGAAAACATGGGGTTTCATGGACACAGGGACATGGGAATGGGGATACAGGGATGGGGGATACACAGATGTGGGGATACAGGAACACGGGGTACACGGATATGGGGACCGGGATATGGGAACTGGATGATACATGGATACAGGGATAAGGCAGCAGGGATATGTGGTTATGGGAATACAGGAATATGGGGAAATGAGAACATGGGTGTACAGGGATATGGGGATATGGGAACACGGTGCCAGGTGTGCAGTGGGGTGCACGTGGGGTGTGAGCTGTGTGGTGGGGTGTGTGCCCCTGCAGACACAGCAAAGGCAGCAGCTCCACACTTGGCTCAGCTGGAGCCTTTGCGTGTGGCAGCAGCACTGAGGGATCAAGGGACATCCCTCCCCTGCACCAGCCCTGCCAGCATCCCTCCTGCTTTTCCTCATGCTTTGTTTCCCCCCTTCCTCTTCCACTCCCCTCGATAACTGGGGGCTTGTCTCCAGGGCAGCACCAAGGTGGGAACCTGCAGCAGCCCAGAGCCCACAGGGCAGCAGTCTCAGCCACTTTTAGTTTCAGCACTCTCTGCTCTCTTTGCTGGGATGAAAGGGCAGCAATGACTTTTGCAGAGGAACCATCTCACAGCTGCACCCCAAGTTGGCTCACAGGGAAATAGAGACAGCGAGGCTGGGGATGCTCCCACCAGGACAGCCAGGGAAACAGGAACAGGAGCAGGGCACGATGCAAGGTCCCAGCACCACAAAATCTGCCAAAAGCAGAACCCCCTCCCAGGGCAGCGTGAGGAGCTGGGGGGCTTCTGATCTGTCCTCAGCAGAGCCAGGCTGGAGCTGCCCACTGGCTCCTGGGCAGGAGATGGGGGCAAAGCTTGGGCTCAGCCCCATCACTGACACTGAGGGGACACTGGGGACAATCACTGGCCTTGTGTCATCACTGCCAGCAGCAGCCAAGGGCTGCAAAGCCCCTCAGGCACCCTGGAGCCTTTCCCAGTGCACATTAGAAACCCATTGGGCTCCGTGGGTGACACAGCTCCTGGTGGGCACATCGGTGCCAGCTCAGGGGCACCAGCCAGGCCTGACCCTACATGGGGTGACACAGAGGCCCAGCAGACTTGGAGGGAAGGGCAGGTGCCCAAATGCCTCCCCTCTCCCTTCTCCTGTCCTGGGACAGCTCTGGTGAGAGTGTCTGGACCACCCCTCCTCTGTCAGCTCTGGGGTAGGCTGGAAGACTTGGGACTTCGTTGTTTCCAACCTCAGAGGGGGCAAACAACAAATCCCAGTCTCTGCCCTGTCCTGGGCACTGGTTCCTTCCTTTGGTGGGCAGTGCTGGCTCCCTGTGAGCTGGGAACCCCCCCAGCAAACGCCAGTGAAACGCAGCCAGCACAAGGCAGGCAGTGACTGGGAACCAGGTGTCAACTTGCTGGAGGAATTAAAAACAAGCCAAGTCAGAGCAACATGAATATGGCCCTGAATGTGCCATGGGTGGGTCCTGCTGCAGGGAGCCACCCAGGCTGGCCATGGCCCAACTGAGCTCTAAATCATTGTTTTCTGCCTCAAAATGCTGCAGAATTGAGCAGAGGCCAAGGAGCATCGTTCAGTCTTTCCTCATGGCTCCTGTGGCTGAGCAAAAGTGCTGCAGCAGCTCCACATGCACACACACACACATATATATATATTTTCCAAACTATCCCACTCCATGACCTCCTAACCCCAGGATACTTCCCTACTGACCCTCTCTTGGGTCACTTTGAACTTGCCACACCATAATAAGGGCTGTAGCTGCAGGAAACCACCCCTCTCATGGATCTTAGTAACAAAAAAATGGTTTCTTGAAAGCAATGTAAATATTGGCTTCCTGCAATCTCTCCTTCCTCCACATTTCAGAGGTTTGATTTTGAAGTTGGAAGTGTTACATTGGGATATTGTGGGAAAAGGCTGCAGATCCCCTCCGGGGAAGGGGGGGGAAGGAATGAAGTGAAAATATGTCCTTGACAACAGAAATCTCTCCCAATCAATCAGCTGGATTCACCACTACCTGCTGTGGAAATTGCTCCTTCCATTATGTTTTGAAAGTATTAATTCTATTTATTGGAGTAAAATAAAAGGAAAAAAAAATCAGTGAGAACACCTTTGGGCAATTCTTTGGGGAAGGAGAGATATGGGAGCAAGAAAGTGTGGGCGTTCCTTTGGAAGTGGCTTTTGAACAGCACGTCACCAGGGACTGGGGAAAGCTCTGGAGGGGATTAAGGTTTCACTAAAAGGCTCCTTTGCACCAGCCTTCAAAGTACCTTCATCTCCAGAGCTGGGAAGGCCAGACCTGCATCCCCTATGAGCACCAAGGGCCAGGCTGCTCACCCCCTCTGGGTATCAAGGGCCAAAGCCCCCATGCTCTGGGGGTCCCCAGGGCTGGAGTGGCTGCATCCATCACACCTCCAAGCTCTCTGATCTCATCCCCAACATGTCCCCTCCTGCCAGCAACACCAGAGAAGCCACAGGCCCTTCCCTCCCAAGTTTCCTTCCCCATGAACAGTACACAAAGTGCCTGGGAGCAGCACGGAGTGCATGGCCTTGCCAAGCTGCTGGGGGAGGGTGGAGAGCTGGGAGGCAGCATCAGATGGACACAAGAGGTTGCAGGCTGCTCTGTGTCTCTATTTCAGCATCTTGGCTGGTGGGCTGGCTGCAGGTGAGGAATGGAGAGACAGGAGAAATGTGTTGTCCTCCTTAAACAGGTGAGAGACACCAAGAACTGAACGAACAGCCTGTGAGGACTCCTCA
Source organism: Pachyramphus minor (assembly GCA_013397135.1). Taxonomy (NCBI): domain Eukaryota; kingdom Metazoa; phylum Chordata; class Aves; order Passeriformes; family Tyrannidae; genus Pachyramphus; species Pachyramphus minor. The sequence continues at coordinate 109,251 of VYXB01009199.1, read as the reverse complement.
TGGCCTTTTGGGACTTAAGGGGAACTCGTGAAAAAAATGGACAGAGACTTTTTACACAGGCAGATGGTGATAGGACAAGTGGGAATGGTTTTAAACTTGAAGAGGAGAGATTGAGATGAGATGTTAGGAGGGTGAGGATGTGAGAGTGGTGAGGCACTGGCCCAGGTTGCCCAGAAAAGCTGTGGCTGCCCCTGGATCCCTGGCAGTCAAGGCCAGGCTGGACAGGGCTTGGAGCAACCTTGTCTAGGGGATGGTGTTCCTGCCCATGGCAGGGGATGGAACTAGATGAGTTGTGAGGTGTCTTCCCACGCAAACCATTTTCAGGCTGCTCTGGACTCTCCTCAGTGGTTCACAGCCATCTGCCCACACTGCAGCAGGATCTCCACCACACAGGGATTTATTTCCAGCCAGCTTTGGATCGGATCCCTCCATCCCTCAAAGGCCCTGTTCTGACACAAATCCCCTCACACACACAGATCCCTCACACACACACAGATCTCTCACACACACACAGATCCCTCACAGATCCCCTTGCACTGGGGTGACTGACACCACTGTGTCACACCTTGCTGACACCAAGGCGGGTGGAAGGACTGTTTCTGCCTGGCCAGACTCAACAGGGCTGGGAGTAGTTTTGCTTCTCAGAGGTTCACACACACCATGGAGGTTTGTCTCCCTGTGGCCCCCCACGCTCCCTTTGCTCCCTCCCTTCCCTGCTTGCCCCATCCCTCCTCCCAGAGCACATTCCTTGCAAGCGCTGGAATGCACAGGGACAGAGACCTTAATGCCAGCAAGGGCCATCCAAGAGATCACAAGGATCACAGGTCTTTTCAGGAGCCCATTTCAGGGGCTGATCAGCGACATTTGGGAAGAGCTCCAACCCCTCCAGCTCCCACCCCTACACAGCTCTGTGCAAAATTCCCATGTCTGAGGAGAGGTTGCACAAAGCAATTCACAGGTCTGTGCACAGACTCCAGAAGAGGTTAAAGCTGCTTTCCAAATCCTCCTCCAAGGGATCCCAGTCTCGTTGGGATACACACACACAGGAAGGAGCATTTCCAGCCTGCACACTCACGTGTTCCCCACCACCTCCTACACTCTCAGCAATATGAGCACCCATGGAGCCCAACTCCAGCTCAGGAGCCCCTGGGTGCAGCAGGTTTTACAGGGATGCAGGAAGCAGCGCCGGGAATCCTCCTGTTCCTTCTCACTGCCCAATCCTCCCACACTGAAAGAAACCTAAAACTATCAAACAACACTAACTACAGCTCACAGCAGTTCCAAGGGTTGCTAATTGCTAATTCTAATTGCAAGGAAGCTTCCAAATAGGCACATGTAGGGCCACAGTTTGGGAAGCTTCAGCAGCACTCCTGAGGTGTCTGAAACGTTTCCTGCCACAGGGGAGGGCAGCAGAAGGGGCCAGGTGGGGAGGGAGCACCACACCCCTGCTACCTGCTCCAGGTGAGCACAGGGGCCAGCATGGATCCATCCTGGGCAACTGGGAATGGCCCAGCTGAGCTGAGGCAGGCAAGGACGAGACAGGGATGCAGGGAGACAGATGGTTGTGCGCATTTATTTTCCTTTGATAAAAATGGTGTATGCAAATTACACAGCCATGGAGGCTCCTGGGAAATACCACCCTGCTGGTCCTGGGGAGTCTCTTAGAGAGAGTCAGAACATTCAAACACACCAGAATGGAGGGGGGGTGGAGGATGGATCTAAACTGGGAAGAACATGAACTTCAACATTTTCCAGTGAAGAGAAAAAGATCATTAACTTGTTTTTCCATTTCCTTTTCAGTTTTTACACTTGGAGAAATGAGCCCACTGAGCACAGGAGTCAATGGCCTCCAACACCTCTGCCCAGGAACCACATTAGTTGGGCAGAAACACACCTTCCAAACACCTTCCTCTGCACAGCACCTGCAACTCAAGCTCAAGAACAGCACACCTGGTCCCTGCAGACGCCTGGGCTCTGTTACACCAGCCTAAGAGTATAAAGACCACACTTCAAATGCAGCTTTTGCACCCATTAACCCTTTACCAGGAGATCTGAGGCACCTGTGAGTGAGGGATACGGGCTCTTTTCATCCCAGGGAACATAAAACAAATGACATCAGAAATTTCCAGGTAATTTCAATTTTTCTTTTGATCCATTCCCAATAAGATGCTGAGAGAAATAACCAATCCCCAAACTTGGCTCAATTTTAAATATTTGCCTGAAAGGAGGGCTAGGGGAGGGAATCATGTACAGTTAAAATCAAGCTACTCAAAACACAATCATTCAGGTAAGTAACTAGAAGTATCGCCTCTACCATCTAGAGAGAGAGAGAAGAGTGTCTGAGACAGGGCATATTTAGGAAAAAATACACATCTGAAGTCTCTGTGGCCACGATGAGAACTGGAATCCACATACAAGCCAGTTAAAGAGCATTTCAACATGAAATCTTAACTTAGTAGGAAGGTCGGGGGTTAAGCTGTATCTTTTTGTTTTAAATACATGGACAGCTGTCAGATATGAAAATGATGGCGGGCTTTCCGGAAAGATCCCCTGTGCATGTGTATGGATGCATGTGCTGACGTCTGTGGGGCAGCAGGACAGTTTAGGAAGGCTGGGAGCCCAGCAGTCTCTCAATAGCTGCGTTGATGTCCCCGCCGGTGGCAATGAGTGCCTGCAGATTGGCCTCACGGTTGATGAAGCCCATGGCATTCAGCTGCTCCAGCTGCTGTTGGAATCGCACTTCGGGGCTCTGCGCCTGCGAGGGAAAGGACGGAGAGCTGGGAGTCAGAGAGCAGAGGCAGCACCAACATGGGCAGGGCCAGCAGCCACAGCTCAGGACTGAGCTCAGCCTCAGGCCTGTGTGGGGACAGTCCCCATGTCCCCCCAGGCTGTGGCACAGCAGCCGCACCAGAGTCAGTCCTGGCTTGGTACCGACGGCGGCAGCAGTGTGGGGAACAGGATCCCCAGCACTACGAGCTTAAACCTCTGCAAAGGGTTCCACACCCCAAAGAACCAGCCAGACCCCTACACCAAACCTGGCCTAAAGCACCACAGCCACAAGAGACTGTTGGGAACCACATCCCCTGAGCGGGGTGGGACGGGGACCCCCTGGAGACCTTCCTGCCTGTCCCAGGAGCCGCTGGGCATTACGTACTTGAGAGTTTCCTCCGGCCAGCAGCTGGATCATCTGCTGCATGAGCTGCTGTTGGGGGTTACCACCCCCGGCTGGAGAGGCACTGGCCGGCGTCGAAGCAGAGGGAACGGGGTTCTCCGGGATTGTGCTTCCTCCTGTGGAGGACGGGGGCATTCGGGGCATGCCGAAGGAGCCGAGGCTGCAGAGGAAGGCAGGGCACGCTCAGGGGCACGCTGGCACTCTGGGCATCCCCCAAGAGTGGGGCAGCAGGGCAGCCAGCAGGCTGGTTACAGTGCAGCTCTGCAGATGGAAGCGGCTGTGTCCGTGCCCCAGCCACACGTGGCGCTGGGAGAGAGCACAGTTAACAGAGGCCTGCAGGGAACTGCTGAGATGGAGCACGACACACAGGGACAGCGAGCAGAGGGCCAGCAGCCCAGCCTGCCCCAGCACACCCACCCAGCCTTGTGACTGTCCATCTCACTCCAGAGATAAAGTTCTTGAGCTCAGTCCACACCGAATACAGCAAACAAAGGATGGGGGAGTGACCAAGTGCATTCCAAACCTTTTCTCCAAAAAGAAAGGGTCAAGGACTTCCCAGTGAAGCACAAGTGAGGAACAAGTGCTGATTAGCCAGGCTCAGAGAGGCCTGCAGACACACACCCACCTGCCCCATGGCAGAGCACCCTAAGCAGATCTCCCCAATGAACTGACAGCCAGTTCTGCCTGCTGGTGCCGGGCACAGCAGCTCTGCCTGCACGACCCCACTCCGGAGTGCTCCGTACCTTGGCACGAGTCCAGGGGCCTCCGTCTGCAGCGTCTGGAGTCCCTGCTGGATCTGGAGCAGGGCCTGCATGGCGCGGGGATTGGTGAGGATGGACAGGGAGTCCGGGTTCTGCATCTGGGGACCAAGGCAGAAAGGCACCACGGTACCGACCAGCGGGAGCTCGGGCAGCCCCAGATCCAGCACTGCTACACCCGAGCAGGCGCCGAGCTGCGCCTCTCGCCCGCGGCCAGCGCCGACCTGCGCATCTGGATCCTCCTCCGAGGCTCCAAGACCGCAGGGCTCATCTGCAGGGACACTCACAGAGCTCAGATCAGGTTTCCTAAATGAACTGGGTGAATCAGATTAGAACTGAGGGCACATGCCTTTGGAATCTTATTTACCTGAGAACCAGCTGCTCTAGCACAATTAGCTGTGTTAATTTTTGTAAACTCAACACAGTGGGAGACTGTCCACACAGGGGGTCCAAGCAGCTTAACGAGCCTAATTTGGAGTCCACCTTTCAATAATTCAGATGAGTTAATTCAGGCTGCCTTGTCCAACCAAACTCTTCCTCTCTGTCGCCCCTGTGCAACCTCTTTTCTTCCTCAGCCCAGCCCCCCAAGCCCACATGCTTCCTAGTGCACTTGACCAAGCAGCTGAGATCCTGCCTGTCACACAGTGGGGGGAGAAGCTCTGGACCCAGGGGCTCAGGGCAGCACAGGGCCAGCCAGAGGCCTTTACCTGCTGCAAGAAGACAGGGAGCTGAAGGCGGAGCTGTTCTTGAAGCTGTGGATTCCCAGCAAAGAGGGGGACATTTACCATGATCTAGCAAGAGACAGCACACGTAGGCAGGGTCAGAGGGTTGCTGCCACTGACTGGCTGTTACACCCTACGCAACTAAGCCATGAAGAACAGGTCATTCATGCCCCTGACTCCCTCCCTGGGCTTTCAACATGCTCCCCTGCTAAGGGGGACCAGAACAGGACAGCTCAATGCCTGACAGCTGTGTTGAACAGGGGCCACTTGGCCACAAGAAAAGAGAAGGGCCATTCCCATGTCCCTCTGAAAGCCACCACTTGTGTCAGGGGCTCTGCTAGACACAGGGCTCAGAGCTGGGGCTGCCTTCAGGCTATCGAGAAATACAGCCAAACTGTGTGTATTCACTCTGCTCCAGTGTCTGCAGGAGGAACCAGTCTGACCCCACAGCAGACTGGTCTCACTGCGCTCACAGCCTGCCTGGTGACAGCAGATGACTGCAACAGTTTTACCTGTGCTGCAAAGTCCGGGTTCTGGGCAAGAGTTTGCATCATGCTCCGCATGTAAGGGGCAGAGATCATGTTCTGCATCAGCTGAGGGTTTTCAGAAATCTGCTGCAGGAGTCCTTGCATCTCTGGGCTGTTGAACATGCCTGCAAGGGGAAGGGAACACAAAATCAGACCCCTGATGAGCCTGAGCTCTGCTGCAATGCCTGAAATATAATGTGACTGGTAACAGCACTGCCTGTACTCCATCCCCCAACCAGCAGCAAACACCACTGTGGACATGATGGCAGCGCTCTGCTGGCCACTCTCCTGCTCTTGAGGGTGCAGGGACAGCAGAGTTCCCAAAGGGACTCTCCAACAGGCACATCAGAACAATCCATTTGTGCTTGCAACTGGGCTAGAACCATTCCTCTGGAGAACAGCTCTGGACAGGGCTCCAATGCCAGAGGGACTGGCCCCCCAACAAAGCCTGGGAGACCTGTTCAGCCAGGAGCACCCTCCAGCTCCTCGCTCACGTACCAGCACCGATGCTGGCAGCGTTCAGCCCAAAAGGGTTGGATACGGTCGGGGTGCTCTGGGTGGTTGCTGAGCCCGTGCTCCCCTCGCTGCTGGGTGCCTGGCTCTGGGAAGCAGGGGGTGTGGGGCTCCAGGGGTTGGGCAACGGCTCTCTGTTCTCCGTCCGCAAAGGCTGAGAGCTTGAGCTGTCAGAATTCCCCGTCAAGGAAGAGAAAGGATTGTTGCCAAACTAGGGAGAAAGAAAAAAGGAACAGCCAGAATCAGTTAGTCCTAGCAGAGAAGGTCAGACCAACCCCAGCACCGAGCGAGCCAGGGAACAGCCGATCACATTCAGCCAAGTCCAGAATATGCTAAACATGTGCCATGATTCTCCTCCTGAGAAATCTGCAATCCACAACACACCTCGCCCAGAAACAGCCCAGGCTCAGGAGTGGCCACAGCCTCCAGATTTGGCTCCTAAATGAAAGGCTTCAAAATGCCTCTGTAAAACCAGTGCCTGGACATACCAGTAGGTAATGCTGGACTGGAGTATGTCTGCACAGCCCTCTGCAGCCAGACCTGCACTCCCTCCTCCTGAGCTCCCAGCCAGCTGGATTTGAGCCAGCTCCACTCCAAAGGCATCAGACTCCAGCTAATCCAGGGAGCAGAGGGTTGTGCTAACGAGGCAGTGGGGGCCTGCCCATGGGCCATGGCTGGTTTCCAGCCTGCTGGGGGACTGCAGGAGCCAGGGCAGGTCTCTGCTCCGACACCCCAACCCATGTAACGAGAGGCACTGCAGGCAGCTGCCTGCATGGCGAGGCACAAACAGACACCCTCTGGGAAAGCTGCCCCAGCAGCACAGCAGTCAGGGAAAGACCCCCTTCCCACATACACCCCACTTAGAGGAGGGCAGCCAATACCTGCTCCCTGGCTGCGCTGAACATGGGCTCCTGGATGTCCGTGTACATCCGGCGCAGGGCGTTGTATCCTCCTGGAATGCTCTCGAGATTACTCAAAGCACGGTCCTGGTTCCGCATCATCTCCTGCATCATGGCGGGGTTACGAGCCAACTCCATCGTCTGGGAGAAGGAGGAAAAGGTGGAAAGCTCAGGCCCATGTGCACCATGGAGGACCAGGGTGGATCAAGAACCTGGTCAGCAGCCCAGTGGTTTTTTACTGATCCCCCAGCCAAGCTCTGAAAGAGTTAAATCTCAGCTCCCAGGAGAAAGAGGATAATTAAACCCGTTTCACAGGCAGAGAGCAGAGAGATCACTTATCCAAGCAAAGAGAGCCCAGGAATCCCAGCTCCTCCCCAGCCTTGCTCAGCCTCTCTTCCTTCTCAGCCTCAGTTCAGCTGGATGAGACTGTTTTGTTTCTAAGCAGTATCAGGACATCCAAACATCTAACACCCATATGTTCCCACTCAGACTGGACAGACTACATTCAACAACTGGGAAGGTGGAAGAGGCTGAATCTTTCCACCTTCTCCAGACTTTCATGTATGGTCGACACAGCTGAAAGCGGAATCACTGAGAAGCAGATGGAAACTCGGCCCGTTTAGCACAATCCTCCTGACAAGCCTTCCCAGGAAACAGCAGAGTCCTGTCAAGGGCTATTAACACCCTCAACCTCTCACTCAACCCTTAGGCTTCCCTTCCAATGAAACTCGGGGGTTTGCAGCCAGCCAGTCCTCTAGGGAACAGGTCCTCTCTGTTCTGGGAAAAATCACAGCCCTCTGGGATCCCAGCCTACACTAGTGCTCCCCACTGACACGAGCAGTGAAACACTGACTGTGCAGCTCGGGGCTCTGTACTTTATCTGTCAAGAGAACCAGACAGAAACAAAGAGCTTTTGCAGTAGCTTCACTTCTCCAGCACTGCTTTTACTCCCATTCCTGAATCAGAACACAGTAGTCTTGCAGGCAGCATGCTAGGATAATCCCAGCATCCTTTTTCCCAACACACCACGGATTCAATAGCTCTGAAAGGGAGGTAAGAGTTGCAAGGACGTGGGTTGTGTAATCAGTACTCACAGAACTCAAGACCACCATCTGTTTGTGGGGAGCTCACAGCAGGAAGGAAGAGATCTCCAAAAACCACTGCTCTGGCATTCCCACTCCCCCAGAGCAGACACTAAAGCTGGTCCACAAAGACTCGTCTTTACCAAGGCCCTGGTGTGACTCACCTGCCTCATGAGCTCTGGGTTATTCAGCATGTGGCTTATCTCTGGATTTCGTTCCATGAGCTGCTGCATCTGGGGATTGGCCATGATCATCTGCCTCATGAGGTCAGGGTTGGACATCATGTTCTGCACCAAGGGATTCTCCATGATCTGGGAAAGCATCTCTGGGTTGGACATCAGCTGCCGCTGCATTTGCTGCTGGAGCTCCATGAAGTTGGCAGAGCCCATCCCAAGGTTGCCCAGCCCAGTGATGCCACCAAAACCAGCTGGAGAGGGAACAACACATGGGGAGAGAGGCATGAGTCAGTAACTGTTGGCAGCTGCAAAAAGAGGACAGGCACATCAGCTGAACTGCACCCCACAAATCCAAGGGTCTCCCATGTTCCTATGGCAGCCAGCTCAGAGGGAGGACGCCCCTACAACACAGCTCACTAAGGGCTGTGGCACTACCCTGAGCAGGGACACCGAGGTTTGCTGTAGAAGTGACTCATGCAAAGCTCACAGTGAGCAGAGACAACAACGGGGGTCAAGAACCTTGACTCCTTGATCTAATCCCAGGAAATCCTTCCTTCCCATAGCCCCCACTCACAGAGGATGGATGTAGCACTGTTGGGGCCTCCGTCTCCAGGACCTCCCATGGTCCCTGACCCACTGCTCCGTCTGCTGCCACTCCCTGTGTCCGGGCCGGCACTGCTGGATGTGGAGGGCTGAGACGGGGCAGCAGGAGAAGAGGGGGTTGCAGTGGGGGCAGAAGCAGCATTGGGGGCAGAAGCAGCAGATGTTGAATCCTGGACCCTGCAAAAGATCAGAGGGTGTTAAACTCCTGGGGCTGGGGAAGGGTGAGCAGAGTCCTTTGTGGGGACATGGGACATGTACAGCCCACACTGACCAAGCTCCCAGCACACAGGTCACCCCAGCTCCACCTCCTATCCCAACCCTGCCTGAATGGATCCCAGCTGTGCTCCCAGATGCCTCCCATCTGCTGGATTCTGCCTTCCATCCTGATGCATTGCAGCCCCTGACATGTTGTCCTGGCTCACACAGAGCAGTTGGACGGGTCTTACCCCGAGTTGTATCCAGCTCTTCCTTGAATCCCACTGAACTATTTCCCTCGGCCATATCCTTGAGCAATGAGTTTGCTCCAAACAGGAAAATCCTCCTGCTACTCCCAGAGAAACCACAGGAGGTTACAGCAGGGCTAGTGCAAGAGGTAAATGAGACTCTGCACTTGTGAATATTCCTATCAGTGCTCCTGGGGCAAAAAGAAGTACCAGCATTACTCTCCAGAGAAGCAGACTGAGGCACAAGGCAGCCAGCACCTGTTCCACGAAGCTATGGCCCGTTTGGCTCCGAATTCCCAGCCCTGTTACTGGCTGTACCTTCACGCAAGACTCCTGCATCCAACACAAGTTGTCTGGAGCTTATTTTAACACATCCATGCAGCCACTGTGCCACAGGCCACCACGCAGTAAGTGCTGGACATCAGCTTTGCTAAGTACACCAACCCAGTTCGGTAGCTTGGCACCACAGTGCCTCCTCAGGAGCGTTACAGGAATTTGAAACAGAACATTTAAAGATTCTTTGAAGCCTCTGCAGTCACAACAGTGAGTCCTGGACTAGTGCTGAAGAGCTTTCACGTGAATTTAGACCACAAAATTCACTTTACTTGCCTCAAATAATGCTATTATACCTCTGAAAATAAGAACAATTGTTTCTCTTTTTCTTTTCCAAACCAAGAATCTCCAATTCCTAGAATTTTCTCTAATTCCCTTTCCTGTTTCACTCTTATTCTAGCACTTGAAAGATCAATCCCAAGGTCCCTGTCCACTGTCCAGACTCACTCAACTTCTGCTGAAAACCAGCAGCCACTGAGAGAGGCAGAGAGTGGGGAAACAACATAAATGGGAAGCTGAACAAAAAAGGAAGAAGGAAGCTGGAGAAAGGGCACTTGGTTTCTATGAGCACAGGGAGAGACTGCAATGTATCTAGTACTATTGGCAGGAGAAAAATGAGCAGCTCAGGAAGGCTCTGATTCACCCTTTCAAATGGTTCACCAGTACCACATCTGCTGTGGAGACAGTGGAAGAAGAGCATCAGGCTTTTCAGCTACCTGGAGAGGCAGAATCCAGGGAGAGGCCCCTGCAGGACCTGACAATACACATCCCTGTCTTTGTAAAAAACAGGTGGGGAAAAAAAACAACAGGGCAAACCCCCCATTTTGATTAATGCAGCTCTCCCAGGAGACAGCAGAACTGCACAGAGATGCCACTCTGGAGCTTCCCAGGAGCACAGACGCACCATGGCTGGAGCCCAAGGCAGAGGCAGCCCTGGAGACTCCCACACTGCTCCATGCACGTGGTCACAGCCTGAACCTCCCCTCGCTCTCGAGGTGGAGCACCCACAGTGCTTAGAGCAGAGTACATGGCAGGAGATCACAGAAGAACTTGGGTGGTGGCTTCTACAGCAGCACAAATTCACTGAGAAAGTAATTTCTGTTATCTGCAACCTAGCTTTGCTAGAATCAGTATCAAGTTCTGATGGCTTCTTCCAAGATTAGTGAATTCTAAAGGCTCAAAATACACGAAGCCACACAACTCACATTAAAGGACCAGCCCTGCCAAGTACCTGCCACACACCCATGGAGCAGACAGGTGGGTGACAAACCTCATTACAGGCAGGGAGAGCCTGGGAAAGCTCATCAGGAACCTCACCATCAGCTATTCCCAGCCCTCATTTGCCCTCAGCCCCCCAGACCAAACTCTTACTTCTGCGGAGTCTTAATGACCAAGTGCACAGTCAGCCCATCTTTGATCCCGTGTTGATTCAACGTGTCTCCATCCTTCAGGATCTTCCCAGCAAAGATCAGAACCAGCTGATCCTGTTTGGCTTTAAACCGCCTGGATATCTCTTCTTTGAACTGGAAAACAAGCAGAGCATTTTTCAGGCAAAGACCAAGACCAGAAATGCAAAGCTCCAGGGATCAGATGCACTTTGGGAACAGCACAAGGGAGTGAAAAGCCCTCAGAGCCCATGTACCACTCAGGCACCAGTTGCTGAGGATGTTTGAGGCGTTTAGGAAAACCAAAACAAAGCAAAGACAAGCTCTGCACTCACCAAACATGGAGTAAATCTTGGAAATAACAGACCCATTCCCCCAGGAAGAGCTGAAGGCTTCCAAAGCCACACCAAGTGTGTCTCAGGCCTAACCCAAACACACCATTTATTCTGAATGACTGAACTGGTTTTGTCTCTGCTCATTTGAGCTTTTTTCCTAAGGAAAGCCCAACTCTGATTCAATACAGGACAGAGCTCTATGGAAAAGGGAACAATCCTTTATCAGCCAATGGAAATAAACTAGGTCTTCTCCAATTCCTATTTCTGCAACCGAACCCCCTGTGAGCACACCACGGAGCATGGGCATCTCCTCCTTACTGTGTGCTGTGCTGGGATTAACACCTGCCAACACCACTGTCACTGCTGGCCCCACTGGGGCATTCCCAAACTGATTTGGAGGAAACAAAGCCTTGCACTTGGAAGCCACAAACTACAGGGAATTCAGAGGGGAAGGCCAGCACAGAGGGCAAAGCGCATGTCTGCCCCAGAGCTCACAGCCTTCACACCAGAACCCTAAAAACAAGGCTGGGGAGAGCACAGCCCTGGACAAAGGTCATCCTGGCCCCACAGCTCTGTGCCTTCCCTGCACAGCTCCATGTCCCTCCCTTGCACAGAGCCCTCACTCCACACCCTCTGTATCCTTGGGCTCCCTGGAGCCGGCGGGGGAAGGAGCAGGAGGGCAACGTGCACAGCGTGTGCCCACGCCGTGACCTGCTGCCCAGAGACTCCTGCCAGGTCCTTCACAGGCCAACCTCATGCCCTGTGCCCGACCAACGTGCGCTGCCAGCCCCAGCTGTGTCGACAGCACCTTGTCCCAGTGGGCACTGCCACTTCCACGGTGCTGGGGCCAGCCCTGAATCCAGCCCTTTCCAATCCCAGCCCCCTCCTGCTCCCTAGCAGGAGCAGAACCCCCCTCCCGGCCACTCCTGGAAGGGTTGATGCTCCTTTTCTTCCTCCCCATCCAACCCTGGCCCCAAACACCCGCCCGGCTCCTCTCCCCTCGCCTCGGGGATCCGCCTCCAGGGGGGTCCAGACCCACTCCACGGCTCCGACCTCTCCCCCCCTGCAGCTCTCCGCGCACCCAGGCGGCTCTGCCCCCAATCCCAAATCCCTTTCCACCCCGCCCCGCTCAGGGAACTCCTCCCCTCCCACTCCCCCGCCGCCC
>VYXB01009199.1:74861-96165 GCA_013397135.1 Pachyramphus minor | reverse complement strand
GCCCGCGCAGCCGGGGCGGCCATGCTGCGGCCCAAGGCCCTGACGCAGGTGCTCAGCCAGGCCAACACCGGCGGCGTCCAGAGCACGCTGTGAGTGCGGGGGGCACTGCGGGAGCGGGGCGGCTTCCCTCGGCACGGGGGCACCGGGCGGGCGGTGCGAAGGGGGGGATGCTGCCGCTGCCCTCTCCCTGTCCGGGGGTGCTGCCTTCCCTTGTTCCTGCTCCTGCCCCGGGGATGCACCCAGCCCCTGCCCTCGCCCTGCCCCGGGAATGCTGCTTGGCCCTGCCCCGAGGATGCTACCTGCCCTTGTCCCTGCCCTTGCTTCTGCCCCATCCCCTGTCCCTGCCCCCACCCCATGCCCCTGCCTTGGGGATGCTCACAGGGCCTGCCCAGATATGTTTCCTGCCCCTGCCCCAGGCCCTGTCCCTACCTTTGCTCCTGCCCAGGGATGCTGCTTGCCCTTGCTCCTGCCCCCAGCCCCTGCTCCAGTCCCTTCCCAGGGATGCTCCCTGTCCTGGCCCCACCAGGGGTATGCCTGGGGCTGGGGCCACACACCCTGCATGGTGCTGGGCTCTGGGCAGTGCTGGGGCCGTGCCTGACATGGGGGGTGGGCAGTGTTGTGATCCCCGTGCACTGGGCCAGGGCCATGTGCAGTACACAGGGTTTGCCCACCAGGCTCATGCCCGGTCTGCAGCAGGTCCCACTGCTTCAACAGACACAGCCACCCAAGCCCTGCTTGGGCCTGGGGCCATCCAAGAGCTTTCTGGCTTTGAAGCCCCGCGACTCCCTGCCCAAATCCCTGCAAAGTGGGGGTATCCAGGGAGCAACACTCGGGACTGGGCAGGACTTCACTCTGCCCCTGGCACTGCAGTGGGGTCCGGTGCCCCACTGGGTTTAGAGGCACCAGTTCACCCCCCCATGTCGTTTCCAGGCTCCTGAACAACGAGGGGTCCTTGCTGGCCTACTCTGNTTGGCCCTGCCCCGAGGATGCTACCTGCCCTTGTCCCTGCCCTTGCTTCTGCCCCATCCCCTGTCCCTGCCCCCACCCCATGCCCCTGCCTTGGGGATGCTCACAGGGCCTGCCCAGATATGTTTCCTGCCCCTGCCCCAGGCCCTGTCCCTACCTTTGCTCCTGCCCAGGGATGCTGCTTGCCCTTGCTCCTGCCCCCAGCCCCTGCTCCAGTCCCTTCCCAGGGATGCTCCCTGTCCTGGCCCCACCAGGGGTATGCCTGGGGCTGGGGCCACACACCCTGCATGGTGCTGGGCTCTGGGCAGTGCTGGGGCCGTGCCTGACATGGGGGGTGGGCAGTGTTGTGATCCCCGTGCACTGGGCCAGGGCCATGTGCAGTACACAGGGTTTGCCCACCAGGCTCATGCCCGGTCTGCAGCAGGTCCCACTGCTTCAACAGACACAGCCACCCAAGCCCTGCTTGGGCCTGGGGCCATCCAAGAGCTTTCTGGCTTTGAAGCCCCGCGACTCCCTGCCCAAATCCCTGCAAAGTGGGGGTATCCAGGGAGCAACACTCGGGACTGGGCAGGACTTCACTCTGCCCCTGGCACTGCAGTGGGGTCCGGTGCCCCACTGGGTTTAGAGGCACCAGTTCACCCCCCCATGTCGTTTCCAGGCTCCTGAACAACGAGGGGTCCTTGCTGGCCTACTCTGGCTATGGAGACACTGATGCCAGGGTCACTGCGGCCATCGCCAGCAACATCTGGGTGGCCTACGACAAGAACGGGCACCAGGCGTTCAATGAGGACAACCTCAAATTCATCCTCATGGACTGCATGGTACGTGGGGCTGGGGGCTGCCCTCCCCTCCCCGGGGTACTGGGGGTCCCCTGGGACCCCGTCCATGGTCCATGTACTGGGGGTCCCAACCCTGCCAGGCTGGGATGTGACAGATGCTGTTTCTCCCTGGGCAGGAGGGGCGAGTGGCCATCACACGGGTGGCAAACCTGCTGCTCTGCATGTATGCCAAGGAAACAGTGGGATTTGGGATGCTGAAGGCCAAGGTAATGCTGGTGGGGCTGCAGGGCTGGGTCCCTGCTGTGGTGTGGGAAAGAGCTGTTGAGGATGGGGATGGGAGGGATGGAGGAAGCTGCTGTGCCTGGGGTGCCTCTTTCCTCCTTGCAGAGGCGTCTTTGTCCCCCATGCCCACCCAGGTACCACATCACACCCTTTAAGGCTCTAAACTGAAATATAAATTACAATAAGCACGTGGGCAGTGGGCACAAAGGTGGCAAGACCCCTCTGGGCACAGCTCACACTGCTCTCCACTTGCAGGCGCAGGCGCTGGTGCAGTACCTGGAGGAGCCACTCACACAGGTGGCCGCATCCTGAGCAGGGCAGCAGAAGGTTCGGAGATGCTGCCAGGCTTTGACACCATCACTGTCATGGGTGGAGGGTGAGCAGCCCCGTGGGCATCTCAGAGCTCTGGTGTGGCCTTAAAAATTAGGTGGGGGGAGCAGAAAAGCTGGGGGTAATAAAAATGTGTCTGATCCTTGTGTCTGTTGTGAATAAAAGGGGGAGCTGGTGGAGTAAAGCATCCCGGCCAGGCTGGGGGGCCTGGGCAGTGTTTTGGGGTTCCTGTTGCTCTGCAGTGAACCGATACCCGAGGGAAAAATGGGGCTGGCGTCAAGGGAGAGAGGTACAAGAGAGCTGAGCACCCCTCACAGCCCTGCCCAGATGCTCGGCAGTAGCGGGGTGCAGCGGGGGCTCCTTCCCGTCCCAGTTTTCCCAACTTTCACACGATGGCAGCAGAGGCGAGGGAACGTTCAGAGCCGGCACGAGCTGGGGTGGGGAGTGGGGGCTCTGTTCCTGCCACGGCTGCCCACGCTGCCCTGCTCTGCCCCTGCTGCCCTCGCACCCCTCCCTGCCCATGATGACCATCCTGTTCAAGCTGCCCTCGCTGCCCCAGCCTGCCCCGCGCTCAGGCAGGATCAGGCCCCGGCTCCTCCTCCGGCCGCCCCGTGACGGTCCCAGGGGTGACACTACCTGCCCAACCTGCGCTGCGACACCCGGTCCCACCCCTCGAGTCAAGGGCCGGGCTGCGCTGCCAACCCGGCCGGCCCCGCTGCCGCCGCCGCCGCCCTTCGCGCCCCCCCGGGACCCCCCTGGCTTTTCCCACCCGCTCCCCGACGGAGAGGAACCTTTGCCCGCTCCGTCTCCTCCCCCGGCGCCTCCGGGAGCTCGGCCCGCCCCGCCGTCTGCTCGAGGCTTGGCAGCGGGAAGGAGGAAACCCAGCGGTGGCCCCGCGAGGGCGGCAGCCGGGGCGATATGGGCAGCGCCGAGGAGGATTATAACTTTGTCTTCAAGGGTGAGTCCTGCCTCCATGCGAGCCCCTTCCACTAAAGGGATGGAGCAGGGGGCCAGGGGCTGCGGGGAGGGAACTGGGGTGGCTTCCCCCCGGGGCTGCTGTGTCCTGAACTGGGACGTTATTGACTGTCCCTGCAGCTGTGGCGGGCACTGGGAGCTGCAAAGGGTCAGGGAATTGGGGAACAGGCACCAGCCTTGGCCGTGTCCTCAGCTGACAGCAGTGAGGCCAGGGCTGACAAGCGGTGTCGGGATCCACGGAGTCGGGGGGAGATCCACACACCCCAAGGCTTCAGGTGGGGTGAATTGGTGGTGTGAGGTGTAGGGGCTGTGACAGCTGGGTTTGAGCATGTGAGACATAAATGCTGTGTGATCCCATAACCCCCATGAGTAGGAGGCATTGAAAAGTCATTCTGCTGTGGTGACCAGGGTGGTGGCACATGGCAGTCAAACCTGGGCTGGAGAAACGGGCACAGCCTCAGACCTTCCAGCCTCAGCTCCGTAGGCACAGGGCCCTGGCATCGTGTGTCTCTGCTGGGTGCTACTGGCTGGACCCCACAGGGGCTCAGGGCTCCCCTTGGGCAAGCAGAGACAGACAGGCTCTGGTGTGCCACTAATCGTGGGTGCCCACTGCAACAGGGTGACGCAGGGCTCACCAGCATCCTTGCCCTGCTCCTGCTGCCCAGAGCCTGGCAGCTGTAACCCTTGTGAGCAGCTCTGGGACTGCACATGCTCTCGAGAGGCTGAGAGCTCATGGCACAGGGACAGACCCCAGTTTGCTGAAGGAGCAAACACTCCAGGTGTTAAGTCCACACACCTGCCCAGCCTCTGTGCCTGGTCTGGGGTCACTGGGAAATGAGTGATGCCCATGCAGCCAAGGCCAGTAGCGAGGCAGTCCGGTGGGATTTCTCCTTCCTCCCACAGTCGTCCTGATTGGGGAGTCCGGGGTGGGCAAAACCAACCTGCTCTCCCGCTTCACCCGCAACGAGTTCAACCATGACAGCCGCACGACCATCGGCGTGGAGTTCTCCACCCGCACAATCCTGGTGGGAGATGCTGTGGTGAAGGCTCAGATCTGGGACACGGCCGGGCTGGAGCGGTACCGCGCCATCACATCAGCGTAAGGATGGGATACCCAAAATCTGGGCTCCTCTGGGACCTGGGGGGTGATGCCCTCGTGCTTGAGCCCTGTGGGTGAGATGCTGAGGGGGGTGTCCAGAGCGTGGGGTGATGGTGGGGTTCTGCCATAGATATTACCGGGGGGCCGTGGGTGCCCTGGTTGTGTTTGACATCACCAAGCACCAGACGTATGATGTGGTGGATCGCTGGCTGAAGGAGCTCTATGACCATGCCGAGCCCAGCATTGTTGTCATGCTCGTGGGGAACAAGACTGACCTCGCCCAAGCTCGGGAGGTGCCCATGGAGGAGGCAAAAATGTTTGCAGGTACAGACTGGCACCCCGCCACAGGGGCTGGGGGCTTGGGAACACCCCCGGCAGCAGGACCTGCACCAGTGCAGGCACCTGAACATCTCTAAAGGGGCTCTAGAATGGAGCTGTGCCCTCTCCGGGGTCTGTGTTGTCTCAGGGAGCTCCTCTACTTGCAGACAACAAAGGGCTGCTGTTTGTGGAGACCTCAGCGCTGGACTCCACCAACGTCGAGCAGGCGTTTGAGACCATCCTGAAGGGTACGGGCACTGGTGCTGTGGTGCAGCGGGGTCCTGGGCCATTGCAGGGTCCCTTCTCGGGGATGCTGTGCTGGGCAAAGGATGTGCAGAGCTTCTCTCCTCTGCCCTGCCCCACCTGAGCTCTTTGGGGCTGGTTTCAGTGTTGTCTTTCTGGCTGGTTTGGTTTCCAGCCTTTGGTGCTGGGCGTTTTGCTCCCCACACCCGGGGCTTTGTTCTCATGCCCCTGGGCATTCTCGAAGCCCCAGGGGCTCCTTCTCCCCCATAATCTCCAGTCCCCTTCCTGTTGTCTTGACTCCTGACTCAGCGTCTCCAGCACCCTGCTGAACTGGCCATGGGGACCTGGGGAGACAGGGATGGAGGGGGGTGATTCTTGGCTTATGCAGGAGTAGCTCTCTGGGAACGGCAGCCAGCAGCACCAGGGCAGCCAGGTGTGCCGTGCCATGCCAAGCCATGCTGTGCTGTGCCATGCTGTGCTGTGCCATGCTGTGCCAAGCCAGCCTGGCCCAGTGAGCTGCCATCCCCGGCGCAGGGAGAAGCACTAATCCCAGGTTGGGCAAGAGGAAATTGCCCAAGTACAGGGTGTTCCCCTGGTGCCACAGGGATGCAGCCTGGCAGAGCTGCTCCTTTGTCATCCCTCCACTCACCCCTCTGCTGCGTAGAGGGGAAAGAGAGCCATGGGCAAACAGTGGGGGCTGCAGGCTTGAGGTTGTCCCTGCTTCCCCGGGGGCCTGGGCTGACACACGGACCCCCCAGCACCTCTTCTTTTGCAGAGATCTTCCACAAAGTACAGAAACAGAAGCAGAGGAGCAGCCAAAGCAACACGGTGTCACTTGCCAGCGAGAGCCCTGCAAGCACAGCCCCAGCACAGGAGGAGAGGCGCCCATGCTGTGTGGCCCTCTGAGCCAGCTGGGCACCCTGGGGGCCCCCTGGGAACCCCCTGCCCCGGGACATGCCAGTGGCATAGAGCTGGGTCTGCCTCTGGCTACCAGCACAGGCTGTGCTGCCTGTAGTGCCACCCCTGTCCCGGTGCAGTGGGGACCAGCAGCCCAGACAGGGGCCAAATTCTGCCATAAATGGTGAGAAGCACCAGTGCCGGGAGCTCTTCTCTCTCTGTTGTGTTTTTGCTGAGCCCTGAGTAGTATCACCACCATCATGCACTGTCCCAGTCCCTCTGGACCTGCAGGACAGAGGACTGGGATACCTCCAAGGCACTGCTGGGGAAGGAGCCAGGAGGTTCTGGCCAGGGTCATGCCAGCAATAGGAGCCTCTCAGATTGCCTCTGGCCCTGGAGTTGCTCCTGTGCCACACGCTGGGGATGTGGCTGGCCCACAGCTGTCCATCCCACCAGGGACTGCTCTGGAGTTGAGCCAAGACCTAAGGAGTGAGTGGCAGCACTCAGCCCTTGGCTCACTTCTGTCCCATCCCAAACATGGGGCAAGTGTGACAGCAGGATCAAGTGAAGGCCCCTGCTGTCTGCATGGTGGGACAGGGCCCGGTGCCATGGGGCCAGAAACAGCTCTGTGTCCAGAGCAGGGGTGACGCAATCATTAAAGGACTTGTGAAATGCAGGTTTGCTGAGCTGGAATTCCTGCATGTTTGTGGTCAACTCTCTGGGTCCCCACCTTCATAATGTNAGCACCTCCCCAAGTAGCTTTTCCCAGTCCACATCCCCCATTTGGACTTCATCAGTCCAAACAATGATGCAGCCTCTGTAAGTATCCAAAACCCCTCAGAAATTCCTGCTGGATTCTCCGTGTCTTCACTCACTTTCCCTTTGCACCTTGCCAGACGTGCCCTGCCCAGGTCCCGGTCCCAACCACGGTTCTGTGTGGAGTGTGTGGCCATTGCTGTCCCCATCAGGGGCACACACAGGTCCCTGTCCCTGCTGCCCTGCCCCCCCCTTACCTGGCCCAGGTGAGCACACCTGAGCTATGACAGGCAGCCCCAGCTGCCAATGGGTGTGGAGCAGGAAGGGCCGTGGCCACCAATGGGAGGTGGGGGACAGCCCCTACCAGGGCTGGATAAGGCCAGGAAGTCCCAGTTGGCCCAGTGTGAGTGGGTCTGTGGTGCTGGGCGAGATGCGGGGCAAGGATGATGAGTACGATTATCTCTTCAAAGGTGGGTGTCCTGCCCGTGCTGTGCTGGCTGTGCCTGCAATGAGCTGTGCCAGTCTCAGCCTCCTGCCGGCAGGGCTGGCTCCGTGCAGCACCCTTGGGATGGGGCTGGAAGCTGGGGCTTGTACCGGGATATAACACCCAGTTCCCAGCGCTGGGGACCAGCATGTGGGCTTGTTGTGGTGCTTCCCTGTGCCGGGTAGGGGGTGGGTACTGGTGGGACTGGGGTTGAAATGCTGCCACAGTCTGAGGGTTTGCTCAGAGCTGGGCTGGTGGTTTGTGGTCCTGGTGCTAATTACAGCAGCTCGTTACTGATGTGGGAGGAAGCTGGAGCCCTCGCCTGGGTGCAGCGTCCTGGGAGGGTGGCCGTGGCTGTGGCAGGGGACTGGTCCCTAGGGATGGTGGGTGAGGCTGGTCTGTGGGGCTCTGTGGGTGCTGTGGTGGTCCCTGAACACCTGTGAGTGCTCTCTTCTGCAGGGCTGCTTGAGGGGAGCATGTCTGGGGGCTGAGTGAGAAACCCTAGGAGGGAAAGCTGTGCTGCCCGCAGGCATCGGTGAAGGGGAAGGATCTTGGGATCTGAGATTGTCCTTCCTGGTGCTGGTCCTGGTGGGACACCTCCAATGTGCACAGGGGGACAGGGACTGGCCCTTGGAGACACAGTGTTGGCATTCCTGGCTGTGGGAGCCCAGCAACCCTGTGGAGCATCCCCATCCCTGTGTATGCCAGGCTTCCCTACCATCTGCTGTGGCTGGAGCAGATGCTGGAGAAGCAAGGGGACATTTTGGGCCAGAGCAGGTGCTGGCAAAGCCAGGGGACATCTTAGCAATGCCACAACCTCCCGAGCCATAACATTCAGGGTGTGAGCTCAGCGGCGGGCGGCCGTGAGTCAGCCTGCCCACACAGCCTTGCCTGAGAGGCCCTGAGTAATTCCAGCCACCGACACGACGTAATTCCAGCCAGCGACATGCCGGTAGCCCCTGGCTCCTCACACACCTCCCCTGGCCTCTACCCAGGAAAATCCTCCTCCCTGGAGTTATTCTAGGACCTGGTGAGGGGGAAAGTCTGATGCTGGGAGGTACCTTGAGCGAGGCACCCAGGCAGGAGCTCCCGTGGCTTGCTGTGTCCTGCACTTCCTGGCTGGTGCTGTGCCAGCAGCACAGCTCTGAGGAGGCTCCAGCACTTGGTCCTCCTGTGCCTATCCATTCCCTGTGTCCAGGGGTATGGAGCTGGGCCAGTGCTCCTGGGCTCCAACAGTTCAACTTCTCCCCTGAGAGAAGGGACACGATCACAGCTGGAAAGCAGCGCTGTTGCAGGTTCACTGAAACAGGAGCATCAGCTGTTGTGAGGCACTATGCCCCTTCCAGCTGTGCTTGTGGGAAGGTCCTGATGCTGCTGGAGGGGCTCAGGATGGATGAGGCACAGCTTTGGGCATGGCTGCTTCTGGGAGCCTTCCTTGGGGCCCTGTTTTCCATGCCCTCCTCTGCAGTGGGACATGATGTGCTGAGGATGTTCCCTGCTGCTCGTAGGATGCATGTTTGGAGGTGATGAGGATGGAGTGTGTCAAATGCTTTTGCTGTTCCAGCTCCTCGTGCCCTTCAGGCTCAGGGGCAAGAGGCTCAGCATGTTTCCCCTGAAGGCTGCAGGACCCTGCCCACCCACCCCTTCCCTGCACCGTGGTGTGGTCCAAAGCCACATGGAGCCCACCATGGAGCCTGGCACTGCCAGGATGGGGGTTGCAGCCAGGAAGTTGCAGTTGGGAGTTTAGCAGGGGAAGCAGCAACTTCCCTTTGGTTAAGGACTGAGCCCAGATCAAAGCTTCGATGCTCAGGAAGCATTAACCAGCCTGGCTCATCATGGGTCTGCATTTTCCTGTCTGCTGGCCCAGGGTATTCCAGACTGTCCCAGTCCTCCCAGACCTCCATGCAGTGGGCAGCAGCTGAGAAGCCAATGCTGTCCTGGGCACATCCCCCAGCATGGGCAGCAGGACAAGGCAGGGGTTCTGCCCCTCTGCTCCACTGAGATGAGACACCCCCCTGCAGAGCTGCCTCCAGCCCTGGGGCCCCAGCACAGGAAGGATGTGGAGCTGCTGGAGTGAGTCCAGACAAGCCCATGGAGCTGTTTTGAGGGCTGGAGCTCCTCTGCTCTGGAGACAGCCTGGGAGGTGTTCACCTGGAGAAGAGAAGGCTCCAGGGAGACCTTAGAGCCCCTTCCAGGGCCTAAAGGAGCTCCAAGAAAGCTGGAGAGGGACTGGGGACAAGGGCCTGGAGTGACATGACAAGGGGGAATGGCTTCCCACTGCCAGAGGGCAGGGTTAGATGGGATATTGGGAAGAAGTTCTTGGTTGTGAGGGTGGTGAGGCCCTGGCACAGGTTGCCCAGAGAAGCTGTGGCTGGCCCTGGATCCCTGCAAGTGCCCAAGGTTGGATTGGATAAGGCTTCAAACAAGCTGCTCTACGGTAAGCTGTCCCTGCTCATGGTGGGGGGTGGGAGAAGATAGACAAGATAGAAGTCCCATCCACCCAAACCATTCTGTGCTGCTGTGGAGGAGCTGCCCTTCCCTCTGTCACTGGCTGTGCTCACATGGTGATTGCCAGTGAGTCTCAGGTGCTTTCCAGCTGTCCTTGGTGACCCCCGGGACCTGCTCCCTGTGCTGCTGGGCTTCCTGGAGCCAAACTGTTTGCTGGCTGCCCTGCACCGAGGGTTTTGGCAAGGGAGTAGCTGCATTGTTGAAGGTGCTGCACCCCAGTCCATGCAAGGGAGCCACGTCTATGAGCTGGAGCTGGTGGGCAGGGATTATCCAGGACATGGAGCAACGTGCTTGGAGGATGGTGTCTGCTGAGCCTTGGCTGAGTGTAGCTGTGCCTTGCTGTAGCTCCTGCAGTGTACATCATCCTGGGGACTCCTTGCTGGTGCTGCTGCTCTGGTGTCCTCCCCATGGTGGTCACTGGGTAGTCATGATCTCAGCTGTTGTCTGACCATGGTGGGGAGAAGTGTCCCACAGGGTGGGCAAAGTGAAGTGTCTGAGTGCACCTGGGGAACGAACAGGGTTAGCAGTGAGGGAATTAAAAATAAATTAAAAAAAATAAAAATAAAGACCTGTTGAGTCATAAACTCAACAAACTTGACAGGGTGATAAAGCTCCCCAGAGCCTGTTGTACCAGGTTTTACTGGAACCGGCCAGATCTGGGACAGGCAGAAAATGCACTTAACCCACACCCAGGGACTTACCAGCTCATGGGCTGGACCAGCAGTGGAGGAGGAGGAGGAGGAGGATGCTTCCTTTCAGACCATGTCTTTAAATCCTCCTGTGTGCCCTCAGGGTGGGAGGCTGCAGAGGATTGGAACAAGGAGCCCCAGCTCTGCCTGGCCTCTGGCCTGGCTGTTCCTGCACGGGTCCTGGCCCTGGTTTTCTGCCCCTTTTGGGTACATCAGTGCATAAGATACCTTCCTGTCCCCAGGGCTGGGACAGAAACCCCTGGCAGCTTCCCACTGATGGCAGGAATTTTCTTGAGGGGTATTTGTGGGCAGTAGTGATGCCACCAGGAGGAGTGGAGGTGACTGATCCTGCTCTGCTTTGCCTCTCACCTAACAGCTTCTCCAGAAAGAGATAGAGGTGGGGTCCAGGGTGAGGGCAGATGGGGAGATCCCTGTCCCTGCCAGGCTGTGGGATGGGTGCCTTTGCTGGGTGTCCAGGGGAGCTGACACTGTGCCTGTGCCCCCCCAGTTGTGCTCATTGGGGACTCTGGGGTGGGGAAGAGCAACCTGCTGTCACGCTTCACCCGCAATGAGTTCAACCTGGAGAGCAAGAGCACCATCGGAGTGGAATTTGCCACGAGGAGCATCCAGGTGGACAACAAGACGGTGAAGGCTCAGATCTGGGACACGGCGGGGCAGGAGCGGTACCGCGCCATCACCTCAGCGTGAGTTTCCTTGCTCCCCACCCGTGGCCCTCGTCCAGGGCCCTGCTGTGACCCCATCCCCTCCCTGTCCCCCAGGTACTACCGGGGGGCGGTGGGAGCTCTGCTTGTCTACGACATCGCCAAGTACCTGACGTACGAGAACGCTGAGCGCTGGCTGAAGGAGCTGCAGGACCACGCTGACGCCAACATCGTCATCATGCTGGTGGGCAACAAGAGCGACCTGCGGCACCTGCGGGCAGTGCCCACCGACGAGGCCAGGAGCTTCGCAGGTATCTTCCCCCATCCTGTCCAATCCCATCCCATCCCATCTGGCTGACACTCACAGAACCCATCTGAGCCCACCCTGTCCTTGCAGAGAAGAACGGACTGTCCTTCCTTGAGACATCTGCTCTGGACTCCACCAATGTGGAGACGGCTTTCCACAACATCCTCTCGGGTAAGGGGCAACCAGGAAAGGGAGGGGGCAGGGATAGGGATGGTTTTGGACACTGTCCTCCCAGGATCCTCCTGGGGACCTTGTCTGTACTGGGTGGGATTTGGGGTGGAATCCTGCTCCCTGGATGGGAAGATGCGGGCATTTGTACCCCTGGAGCTGTGTGTTTGGGGAGGGGGCAGGTCCCCCACTGACATCTGTACTTAAAGAATTGGTTTTTCCCTTCCCTTCCTCTCTCTGCCGGCAGAGATCTACCGCATCGTGTCCCAGAGGCAGATCACTGGGCAACCGGAGTCGGAGTTCGGCCCCAGCAGCACCATTGAGCCCATCCGGGTGCTGCCCACGCAGCAGGAGGGCCGGCAGACCCCCTGCTGCCAGAACATCTGAGCCCCTGGGCTGCCCCCACCGTGACCCCCCACCACCCAGCACATGGTGGCATCATGTGTCTCACCCTCTGCCTCTGCCCCCTGCAACCCCCTGAGCGGGGCAGGCTGGCAGCTGCTTTTGTGTGCAACCTCATGCTGCCCGTGCACTGCTCTCCCTGTGTTTATGTAGGACCTACAAAAATAGCGGGGGGGAGGCAAAGCATCAGGGTATCTCCCCTCTCTCCCCATGGTTGGGGACATGCCATCCCCTGTGTCCCTGCTGCCTCTAGCCCTGCAGGCACAGTCACCCAGTGACTGGGTGGCACTGAACAAGCCTGAACTTGGGGAGTCCCTGTTTGGTGACGCCCTGGGTGCAGCCCTGCGGGGAAGGTGGGGAGGGGGACACCGGGTGCACCTTTCTCCCGCCCAGTGAAAGGAGCAGCAACACGGCCAATTGCACCCAGCCCTGCCCCTGTGGCACTGAGGGCTGGGAGTGCCCCTGGGTGCTGCTGGGGACATTGGGGTGGGGTGGGGGATGACACTGTTTTCATGCTGTGACCCCCTCGAGGCACGGGCCCAGCAAAGGGAAAAGCTGTGACTCTTCCATGCAGAGATGGGAGCAGGGACTGGGGCCCATGGCTTTTGGGGAGCCCTGAGGAGGGGACATGGGGGGCCCAGGGCTTTGGGGGGCTGAGGGTGAGCACATGGTCCCTCCAGACAGCTCCCAGTGTGGGAGCCAAAACCAGCACTGGGGACCCCTCAGCTCTGGCTCTCAAGAGCCCCTGGCACAGGTTGACCCTGCCCCACTCCAGTGTTTGGCCACTGGTGGCCAGTGCCCTCATGGCCCAGCCTGGGGACATGATGCCATTAGATGGAGCATCTGCTGCACCTGCAGGGTGAGAATGGCCCTGGCCCCTGTCTGGAGGGCAACAGCCACTCCCCAGGGTGGGCACGTCCCAAGGTGCTGGGACAGACTGGGCTGAGCCCAACCCCTGTCAGGGGTCGTTGGCAGGTGTCAGTCAGGACTGGTGCAAGTGGGAGAGTCTGACCCCACTGAACCAGTGCTGGGGGTCTCTGTCTCTCCGTGGCTGCCCCCTATCACCCCACCTCACTTGACTGTGTTGGCAGGATCTGGGTCAGCCTCTCACCTTGGGGTGCAATTTGTTGATGAAACAAGAATTGAGGCAAAATCCCCAAATAAAGCTGCTGTTGAGGCTCTTTCTCTCTCTGCCAGGGCAGTTTCTTGAGGAAGGAGCAGTGCCAGCCCCACATGGGGCAGCTGGGCAGCACCCCCAGGCAATGAAGGGTGAGGAGGAGGAGGGCAGGGAGGAAGGTGTGACTGTAACCTTGGGCAAGGGGTGCCCTCCTGGGAGGCTGGAGAGGAGAGCTTAAAATTCAGGCTCAGAGGGGCAGGTTGGATCATGCTGCCAGCACAGGGGCAGCGTGGTGGGGCACAAACCGGGCATGGGAGCAGCTGCAGTGTGTGGATGTTGGCCCCAACTGGGTCTGGGCTGCCACTTTTTATCCAACTGACTGCACAGCCAGCCCAGCCATGGCAGCATCTTAACCTTGGCTCCAGCCACCCCTGCGTGGTGTGTCCCTGCACTGCAGCACTTCTCCATCCCAGAGGCAGCTGCCTCCCGGAGCCGGCCAGACCCATCCTTGGCTGGCTCTGATCACTGCTGGGGGCTGTCCCCAGGTGAGCAGTGGCCCCATGGCCTGGGCTCTACCCCGTGCCCACCCCAGCTGGCAGTCATGGCGACACACAGACCAGTGGGAGCTGCCAAGCATCACCCCCTCCCACACCATCTGCCGACCCCAAAACGTGGTGCCAAGAGGTGATGTCAGCCCTGCTGGTGGGAGGGGTGGGGGTGGATGCTGCTCCAAAGGGACAGGGCTGAGCCAAACATCCCTCAGGGCTCCCTGACATCGGATGTGCCATCAGCCAGGCACCAGCATGGACATGTGGGATGATGAGTTCATTTAGGCTCCTGGAGGCACTTTTGGGCTTAGCACCTCAGTTTTGTTCCAGGCTTTCCAGCTTTCAGATGATTTTTGCAGGGATGAAGAAGTGGGAAGGGTGAAATGTGGCACAGGGTGGCTCATGGACCTGCTGGCACCAGGACTGGGAGCAGCAGCTGGTGCAGTGGGCTCACCATCCCAAAGTGCTCTGATGAATCCTGAGAATTGCTGCCAAAGGCACAGGATTGGTGGGAGACCCAGGAGGGGTAGCAGAGGGAGGTCTGGCCCCACCACCCCAGAACTCAACTCCCCAGGGCCCTTTTCCCAACCACTGCTCCTGCCCCCTCCTAAAGCAAGGACAGACAGAAACCGAGAGCAGATACCAAGTTTCTTAAGTAATAATACTTTAATAAAATTAAGTTCTTAATGTAATTTAGCACATTTAATACATTAACCCTTTCCCTTCTTTGTTTTCTACAAGTTGTGCAACATCATTATTTTAATTTTATTTTATTTTAATTTTTTCCTTCTCCCATTATACTATATGCCTCAAAACTCAGACAACGAGCCTAACTCTACTTCTATGTTCGGTTATATCTCTCTCTCAGGCCTTTATTTTTGAGTAACGCCGGAGAGATGAAAATACCTGGATGGAACATGTGATCGGTTTCCAATAGTAACAATCCCGACTACAGGTTTCCTATGACGTTAAAAGAAAAGAAGGGAAAAAAAAAAATAGCAAACACAACATAATAGGGAACGGACTCTAAATGGAAGGGCCACACAGTCGGGACGGCCGGGAGTCACCGGGCGACTCTGTGGCCGCTGGCTCAGCGCAAGGTGGGAGTACCATGGAGCAGGACTGGGCCAGAGCGCCCGGATCCGAGGGAAAGCGGATACACAACGACTTGTACAGCGATCTGGAGTGAGGATGAGGGGCAGCCAACGTAGTGCTGGGCAAGCAAAGCCATGAGGGGCTGGGGACGGCTGCCCTCCCCCGTGGGGGTATCGGCGAGACTGGCTGCTGCGGGACCCTGGGGCTTGGGTTTCGTTTCAGCTCATGTCTCACATGGGAAATCCCACTGGAGCTGCTCTGACAGAGTCCCGAGGGCAGCAAGCTGCAGCCTGGATCTCTTTGATACCAGGACAGAGCCGGAGGAAATCCTCTGCAGCCCCAGAGCCTCCCGACTGTGCAGCCAGATGCCCGGAGGCTGCTCTGGGCATCCCTGGGGATTTCCCTGGCTTGCCTGGGGCTGGGATCAGAGCTGGCTCTGCAGTGGCTGCAGCTCGATCAGACCTGCCAGTCTGGGATCCACCAGCCCTCATGCCCATCACCTTTCATGTTTGCTTAACGCTGCTTCTAACCCAGGAGCAAATCCCATACTGTAAAACAGGATCCAGCCCCTGGTCTTTCAATTTTTCCTCTTTTTTTATGATTATCTTGAACAAAAGGCATAAAGAAAAAGGAAAAAAGAATGCCAATGGTTTCACAGATGAGCAAAGCAGCCTGAGACTGCACCTTCCAACCCAGCTTCAGGAGCCAGGAGCAGAACTCCGTGGCCACACCACAGTGCTCTGTCTCCCCACTCTGTTTCTCTGTAAGTTGTTTCCAAAGCATCGTCACAAACCCAAAAAAGCACATCCTGCCATCAGCAACCCAGTGCCACTGTCAGAGGGGAGCTTCATTTTCGTATCCCTGCAAAGACACCAGTGGAACAACTCCAGATTTTACATTAGTGTCACTTTACTGGGGGTGACTTTCAATTTGCTCCATTAGCAGCCCTGAAGCAATGCTGGAGTGGATCCAGTGGGAACAGTGCAGCCTGCCAGGGCTGAGGCAACTCCAGATTCCAGTAGAGTAACCCCATTGGAACAGGGGAGTCACACAGGAGGGAAGCAGAAGCTGCCCAACCTCTGCCATCTCCCACTGGCATGGCAGAGGCAAATCTGCCCAGCACAATTCCAGCTGAATTTTTCACCGGGTCGACTGATAACAGAACATGACTTTGAGTTTCTACAGTATGTGAAAATCCACACTACAACACAGAGATTGCTCCCTAACATCCTCAAAAGGGTTTTGGAAGAACCAGTCCACCCTGGCTCTGCTGCCACCAAGGAAACCTTGCTGGGGCAGAGGCAGGATGGGCCCCACTGTCCATACACAAGCGACAATAAAGTGCATCCACTTTCCAGTCCAGGGCACGACTGTACAATGTCCATCACTGACGCTTCTTCAAGTATGAAACAAAAAAATGAGGTAAAACAAAACTGAAAGAGCAAACAGGCCACCTCGCCACCCTGGCAGGGAAGGACCAGGCGCTTGATTCCACCAAGCACGAACCCCTCTGGAAGCGCAGGAGACATCGTGCCCTGCTTCACGAAATGCCCCCGTGTACTGGGAGGGTCCCAGGGGGGGATCCTGGATTCACAGTGCTATTTATATGCAGAAACCGAATGAGAACTGTCTTCATTCCTGTCCTGACCTATTGCATGGCTTTGCTGAGTGATGAATGCTGGTAACAGCTGCCCTGGCCACCTGAAGCAAGGGAGCAAGGGGCGGCCACCACACTTCTTGAAGGCTTTGGGATCTGTGTGGATGCTCCCAAGCTGCAGGGCATCCCTTGGTTTGCTATGGCTGAGCCACAACACAGAGGACAGCAGCAAAGGTTTAACCCAGAGGGAATGACCTCGCAAGCTGTTTTCTTTGTGGCGCTTGGTCATTTCTTTCTGAGTTCTATCCTGTAAAGAGAGATTTTGGTGCAGCTGAAAGCATCACCAATGCTCTGCAGAGAAGTGCTGGCCTGGCTCTCAAACACATGGAGCAGCTGGCGGAGGAGTGGGGCACACCTGCCCCACTGCCAGTGCCAGGGCTGTGCTACCTTGCCCTGCAGTGCCCAGAGTGGATCTGCCATTGCTGGAACACTTCACTGGTGTGCACAGCCCCACCGGCCAGCCCAGCACCCCACCGGGCTCCACCAGCTCAGGGAGCCCTCACTCCCACTCTTGGCACTGCAGGGACTCAGGATATGGCCAGAGCCCAGCACGCTGTGCTGGCCCAGAGAGACCTTCAGCCTCCTCCTTGCTTTCGCAGCCAAAACCCAGGTGTGTGCCACAAGTGTCCCCCTCCCAGGAGCAGGACAGTGTCGGGGTGGCTGTCAGGAAGCAAAGCTGCGAGATCAGGGATGCCACGGCTTGGCACAGCTGCGGAAAGGACCTCTTGGGCCAGCAGGGACTTTTGCAAACATCTCACCCGCAGCTCCAACGCTAGAACCTGATGGTTTGAGGCCGAGTAAGGAAACACCCAACAAAACAAATCTGGCCTCCTGGGAGGTGCCAGATGCCAAGCAGGAGCTTGTCCTGAGGCTCACGGCGTCTCCCAGTGCAATGCAACCAGGGTGAGAGAGAAGCAAAAACAGAAAGAAAACAGAGGGAACAAACCAACCCTAGTGCCCTGTCCCTGCCCAGTGCAAGGGCAGAGCCTCCGCACGGCACCTCGCTGCCTTGAGCTCTGTCCATCACCTTACAGAGGGGAGATCACCCAATCTTCCTTTCCTTCACCTTCCCACCGGGACAATCCCACCTGCCTGTCCCGGGACCCTCCCACACCTTTGGTGCTTGGAGAAGTTCAAAAACCAAGAACAGTCCAAGGAAAGTAACAGCAACTTTAACATTTTTCTGCAATTTCCCACTTCAAGCCCAAGGCTGGAAGTCAGAATAAGGCAAAAATTAATGGCCTAAAACTTCCTTATTTTGTTCCGTGACTAGCCAAATCTGTCTATTTTTATTAAAAAAGCAACATAAAACCCCAAACGTATATTTTTAAAAAAATACATATTATTAGATCCCTTTTTTTTTCTTTTTTTTCCCCCTCTATAAAAATAACTTCAGGACTTTGATTGACAGAAGGTACCAGTCGGTGGCCGTTATTTTGTTAGGCTTTTGGTCGTTTATTTGTTTGCTTCAGAAAAATAGGACCAAAAAAAGATGGAATTCCTGGGGAAGTTAACAATGATCGTGTTCACAAGTTTATTTTACATTCTGCTCTGTCTGGGATCACTTGGATCTACTATAGATTAAACAATATGGATAGCATCTACTATTTGAACTAGTTAATTTTTTTTTAATCTTTACTCTAGGATTATATGAAATAAATTTGAGTGTTTATTATTATTAACTTTTTTTAATACCCATCAACGCAAACTTTTTTTTCTTCTCCTTTTTGGTTAAAAACAAACAAACAAACAGTTAAAAAAAAATCTTATTTTAAAATGCTTCTTTGAAAGGCAACAGAGCAGAAGCATCGCCCCGTCTTCCTGCTGCTTTGGGACAGGGAGAGGGACACAGGCTGGATTTGGGGGGTTGAGTGACCCAGCACACGGGGAGGTCACGGCTGCTCAGCGCATCTGTGAAGCAGCTCCCGGGCCAAGATCCCACAAAATGCTCCGGGATGCACTGGAGCCAAGCACATGCTGAAGTGCTATCCTGGGTTAAAGCAATCCCCAGCCAGGGGCACTCCCCTCGCTCTGGCTGTCCCTACGATCCATGTCTTGCAGGAGCTGTGCCCACACTGGCTTGAGGGAGCAATGGGGTGACATGTCCCCACTAGGACGGGATGGAGCTGCCCGGGAGCTCTGTGCAAGCTCAGCCCTGGCTGCTCACAGCGCCAGGACAAGCCCACAGTTCCCATCTGCCTCAAGCTCCAAAGGGAAGACCATGGATGTTCTCCACATCACACCTGGCCTGAATGCTGAGACCAAATCCTCCCGTCCCTGCATCCTGCCCAGGGCAGGAAGAGACGGAGCCAAAGCCTAAATGGAGGCAACAGAAAGCATCCACTCCCCTGGTCTGCAGAGCCCCCCTGTGAATGCCCTCTGGCCAGGGGGCTGTGCTGGAACT
This sequence comes from Pachyramphus minor, assembly GCA_013397135.1. Taxonomy (NCBI): domain Eukaryota; kingdom Metazoa; phylum Chordata; class Aves; order Passeriformes; family Tyrannidae; genus Pachyramphus; species Pachyramphus minor. Next base: position 77,479 of record VYXB01009199.1, on the reverse strand, counting down.
GGCCATCAGTCCCTCCTGGCAAGGCTGTGCAAAGGACCTTAAATCCTCTCACTACACTGGGCTCTCTGCCCTTTGACCCAGGGCAAAACTCGCCCGGCTCCCTGGGACGGGATCGGGATGGTAGTGCTGGGAATGAGCGGGAGGAGGGTGGAGAGGTGGGTAACACCAGCTTTGCCTTCTGAGGGTTTAGCATTCTCCAAGCCCCTGTCCCAGGGAGCCACAGCAGGAGCAAACTCCGTCCCCCAGTGCTCACCCAGGCCGTGGGTCGGGTCAGGTTGGACCCCAGGACACCCATGGGTGCCCCAGAAGTGCTGGGCCACTGCAGGGCCTGGGCTCACCCGGGTCAGCACAGGGCAATGCCACCCAAACCCCCCAGACCCAGCCCGGAGCCAAAGCCCTCCCAGCCCTTGACCCATTCCAAAGGGATTCCCAGATGGAGCAGCCACAGGACGGGGGCACAGGCTTGGGTTCATAGTGGTTTTTCTCTTCTACTTCTCTGGTTTTTAATTCCTTTTTTTTTCCTCTTTTTTTTTTTTCCTTTGTTTAAATACATCCAACTGTGTTAATTTCTTATTTCTGGAAAGGGCTATCTGCACCATAACTATCACCTTTACATACACACACGCACACATGAAAAAGGAAACATATATTAAAAACACTTTTTAAGCAATACTCTGGATACAAATGTATTTTTTAACCTACATATATTCTAAACCTTCTAAACTTTTAAGGATCACTTTATCATAAAATAAAATATCCTTTTTTCTTATAATAAATTACCTAATAAAAAGTATTTTTATTAGCCCAGTTCCTTGCTACATTTACATGTAATAAATGCATTTATTAAAATAGAATATTAAATTATAAAGAAATGTTCTAATTTTAAAATCTTAGTCTTTTTTTCCCTCCTCTCTCTCTCTTTAAAAAACACCAGGAAATGCATCAAAATAAACCCTTCAAACACCAAACAAAACAGGTTGGAGCATTTTGATTTCAGAGGTTCACAATATTAACAGTCTGAGCCTTTGTATGTATGGAGATTATTATTTTTTTAAGAAAGAAAGAAAAGAGAAAAAAATAATAGATATCCCTCCAGCTGAAAAATACTTTTGCAAATGGGAGCTAGGACAAGATATTTTTATAGTATCTCCTCATTAAATATAAATCCAATTTTGGTTCTTTTTTTCCTTTTGTTATGTATTATAATACGCACTATTCTCTATATAATTTACGTTGATGAGGATGACATCACAGCATGATATTACTTTATCCCTCCATTTCCCTTTGTCATGTTTTGTCACCCACTCCCCTGCATCGTCCCTTCTCCAGGAGTCCCCGTTCCCCCTGCGGCAGCTCACGAACACCGGCTGAGGATGTGATTTTGGGGGACATGGCACCACCCTGACACTCCAAGCACCCCATGGCCCTGGGTCACATCTCCCCGCCACGCTGGGACCACAGAGCCCCTGCTCTCACAGCCCTGGCAGCAGCAAGGCTCTGCCCAGGAAATCATGTCCACGAGGAAAGGTCACACGATGAGCCCCAAATCCAGCACAGCCCCGGTTTCCCCTCCTTGGTTTCACCAAGTGCTGAAGTCATGGGCAGTTTGGCAAAGCACGTGTGTAAATCTCAGCGGTGCTGAACTGGGGAACCCTGTCAGTCCCATCAGAGTCACTCCATCCTCCCTGTGGGGCTGATACCGCCTGGAACTGGACACCTCCTGCCAGCAGCTCAGCACCTCCCAACCCAGCTCTGCTCCCAGTCCTCCGGATTTCCAGGACTTGCCCTCGGTCCCACCACTTGCGCCCTTGGAGACCATGTTGCTGCCTCACAAAACACCACCACTGGCATTCACCCGGTGTGACAGGGCACAGCAGGGATCACCCAGGTCCCCTCCCTGGCTCCACAGGCCCCACAGGTTCATGGAAAACCCGGGGAACACCCCCCTTCCCAGCCTGGCTGAGGGGAAACCATCCTGCCACTGAGGGTGCCTGTGCTTCACTTCACTGCTCCCAGGAGCTGGCCTTGCTTTGGTGGGAGGTAAAGCCCCCAAGGGATTTTGGGGTCTCAAGGATCAGGCTTCCCACAAGGGTCTTGCTGCTCCTAAACCAGAGGGAGGGAGAGCTGGGCAGCTTGGGGTGTTGGGTCCCAGCCCCATCTGCCTCCCTCCACCCCAGGCGCAAGTGGGGTGTTCTGTATCACCTCAGCACCCCAAGGGGGCTACCCCACAGGCCTAGGAGGGATGTTGAGGGGGGTCACCAAAGGCATCCTAGTGGTGGGAGGGAAGGGGGGAAGCACAGGGACCCTGCTTGGTGGGTGCCACAGAGATGGGATGGGTGCAGGAGGAGGGGGCTGTCTTTAGTTATCATTATTGCTGGTGAATTAGACCAACAAGCCATTTTTAGTCACCTATCAAGGAAGATACAAGTCAGAGCAAATAGTTAAGGTCATGGGCATTTTTCTTGTTTTTTGTTTTTATTTTTTTTTTTTAAGATTTTTATATATATACATATATTTAAAAAGAGAGAAAAAAAAATTACGCAAATTTGTTGTTTAAGCCCCGCAACCGGGCTCCCCATGGATGCCAACAGGCAGGGCCCGGGCTGCCCCTCTCTGGG
>VYXB01009199.1:59750-71421 GCA_013397135.1 Pachyramphus minor | reverse complement strand
GCTCCCTTCCTACCCCCACCCCCCAATGCCCTGCTCTGTCTCTTTAGGAAAATATTCTAATGGCCTGAGTGGCTGCTGCGTGGCAAACCGGGCACTCCGGATCAGTCCTCTCGCAGATCCTCACGGCACACTCCATGCAGAAGAGGTTGTGGCCACACGGCACCAGCGCAGCCGTGACCTCGCTTTCAAAGCACACCATGCACTCGCGGCTGCTGGCAACGGATGTCCGGGCAGCGGCCGGCGTTCCCAGCTTGGAAAACCCCTGGAGCGGCTCCCCCTGCGACCGCCTGGGCAGCCCAGAGAGGCTGGGCTCCGGGATGGAGGAGGATGGGGAGCGGTGGGAGTTGGGGTGGATGGTGCCGGTGCTGCTGGAGCGCTGCTGCTTTGAGAAGAGCACCGAGACAGGGTTGGTGTTCTCCTGGCCAGCCCACATCGGGGCCCCCGACTCCGGCACCCCGTAGTACAGATCCTGCTTGTTCACGCTGTAGTTGGGGAAGAGGTAACCATAATTGAAGTCGTTTTGGTCGTTCAGCCGGGGGGTCTCGTAGACAGGGTCGACGGAGCAGTCGCCGATGCAGCCCAGGCTGTTCTGCCGGAAGGTGGAGAGGGGTTTGCAGCCCGGCGCGGGTGTGTGGACCCGCCAGGCCTCCGAGTAGCGGTTCTCCATGCCAGAGTCGGGGCTGCTGGACAGGAAGTCATTCTCGTTGTTGTACTCCAGGATCTTGCCTGTCCTCACCGCAATGTGGGTCTCGATCTCCTCCCGGGCACGCTCCACGTTGCCCGGCGCGCCGGTGATCTCGAAGACGGGATCCCGGTCCCGGCTGGGCGTGATGATGTAGGTGTTGGTCTGCTGCTGGATCCGCTTGATGGTGGCCCCCTTGGGCCCCACCACCAGCCCCACCACGCGGTAGGGCACACGTACCCGGATGGTGACCTGCCCTGGCAGGGTGGGCGCGCTGCCGAAGGTGGTGCCTGCCTTGTTGCGGGAGGCCCTGATCATGGAGAAGTGCTCGGCCGCAGAGATGATCTCCCGCCGGGCCATGGCCACGTCCTCCCGCCGCCCCGTCACCATGAAGACTGGCTCCTCGCCCCGCACCGGGGTCTTGATGTAGGTGTTGGTCTTCGCCCGCAGGGCTTTGATCTTGCAGCCTTGGGAGGAGAGAGAAGAAGGTACGGTGGTTAGCGAGGCCATCCCACTGCCTTCCCCGCTCTGCAGGACACTGGGCTGAGCGGCCATGATCTCCTGTGCCACATGGCAGACACTGCCCAGGACCTGGAAAGAGGGAAAGACCCTTTCCCCTTAACCCTGATAGGGAAATGCCAGAGGGAGGTCCACCCTCACCATTCCCAGAGAGTCCCTCCCTCAGGAGCACCACACTCCCTCATCCCCCAAAATCGGAGTCACCATTTTGTGAGCTGGCCTGCACCACATGATCCCACCCCAACTGCCTCCCCTCAGAGATCATCCCCTGAGATCTCTGTTCCACACACCACAACACCAATGAGTCATGGGGGATCTAAGCCACCCGCAGGGGCCAGCAGTCCCCGTGAAGAGGCCTGTCCCCAGAGCCCTCGGATGGCACCTCGGAGAAGATGGCCCCCTGGTGCTCTGGGGACAGGGCTGAAGTGTAGGGCAGCCAGAGGTGACAGGAGAGAGCAGGGGGGTACCAATCCCACAGTCTGGGCGGTAGGTGTGGTGCCCCTGGGCCACCCTCTGCCAGCTCATGGGGGGAGTCACCAGCCATGACTCCAGAGAGCAGAGCTCTCCATGGGGACTTCTGTACTACGGAGGAGGCTTTGGGGTGAATTCAGTGAATTTCAGGGGGCCAAGTATGGAGGGAGTTGCAAGAGATGCAGCAATTAGGCCTCCCCACCCCAAATATGGCGGGACCCCAAACACTGGCAGCACTAGATGGCTGGGAGTAGCAGGACAGCGGGATTTGCTTCAGGGTCAAAACAGCAGGAAATGGGGCAGGGCTGCCCTCCTATGAGCCCCACAGCAGGCTGTGCACAGACTCCTGCTCTAGGCACTCAGGCCCTCTCCTGAGATCACTGGCCAAGCCTGTGTTTTTCTGTACCAGTATCCACCTCCTGGACACCAGCAAGCCCATTCCCCATCTCCTATCTCCTTTGCTGCCAGGGCCCACTGAGCCCCTTCTCCCAGCACCAAGCCCATTCCCCAGTTCCTCACAGTTCAGAAAACAGTCTTCTGCTTTCCCAAAAGGGACAAAAGACTTTCCAGTGTGTTTTGGATTTCAAATGCTATTTTGGAGGGTCTCAAGCCGGCTGTGTGACTCCAGGTTCCGAGATGACACCAGGATGCCATCAAGCAACTAAATATTTTTACAGATGTGGTACAGTTCTCTAAACTACTCATGGATCTCTCCTTGCTGCTGTCCTGCCCCTCAGACTGCTCTCTCCAAAATCTCACTCAGTGCCCCAAGGTATTTCCAAAGCGTGGCTCCAAATTCCCGTGCAAACTAGGGGTTCCTCTGCGGAAGGTTTGCTCTAAGCTCAGATCTCCAAGAAAAATTAAAATCCGTGATTCTCCAGGGCATCATCTCCAGTGCAGATGGAGCAAGGTGAGCACTTTGACCTGGTTTCCAAAGATTTGGGTGTCTGACTGAAGCTGATGGAACCAGAGGATGAGGATACAGCACTGGGACCTCTGTGAGATCCCCCAGCTACTCCCACTCCACCTTCTCTCCCCTGAAGAGCCCACCTCTTGTCCTCTCTGCCCATCTGACACCAGCAGGCTTTCCCCAGCTGCGCTCCAGTGACATCACACTTTAACACACAACGACCTGCAAATGATGCCTCTGCAACCACCAGATGCAGATTTCTCAGCTCTTGGGCTGGAACATCATTATTTATACAGATCCTAATAAATAACAGCACCTCCCCAGCTGGGAGTTCAGGGCTCCACTCAGTGCTGCCACTTATCCACAGCTCGTCTCATGAGACACAGGCTGGTGCCTGTGAACACCGGGGTGTTCACCGGAACGCAGCGATCCCACCACTCCGTGTGGTTGGCAAGGATCAAACTCGGCACCTGTGGCGATGGAAACAGCCTCGTGCCACGACAGCTGACAGGAACTCCCTGCGCTCGCAGGCGCCGCAGACGCTGCAACCAGCGGTGCCCCGGCACGGAGCGCGCTCAGCCCGGCTGGCTGTGCCCACACCAGCAGCACGTGGGCACCGGGCACAGCCCCGGCGAACCACAGACATCGGCGTGCACAGAGCCCTCCCGCGCAGCTGGGAACCCCATCGCCCACCCGAGGGTCTTGGCAGCGCCACGCGGCACGTGCCGGTAAATCCGGACTCTGCTATCAACTCCCAGAACGACTTTTAACTCCGCAGAGCTCCTTCAGCTCCTGGAGCCTCACCCCCTCATTTGTGGAGTGGGGAGAATAGCTGCCTCCTGCCCTGGGCTCCAACAAAACTTCCTCTAACACTCCACATCGCAGTGCTACTGTGCTAAACCCATCTCTGAGCCACGAATTCCACGTTCCTCGGGAATGGAAATGCCAGATCTGACACAGAGAAGCAGCTGGGCAAATCCCCAAATCCAAACCAAATCCACTCCCTGCCAAATCAAGCGTAGCCCACAGGTTACTCCCCAGAGTTTGCACCCTGAGGTAGGTTTGTGATGCTTTGTTAAGTAAAGTTTCCAAATGGCCCACGTGGACTGAGGGTCACCCCATGGTGTATCAGTTCCCAGGAAACCCAAAGAATAGGACCTCATGGAGCCATGCACGACTCGACTGTAGGATAAACCCATGCAGACAAAATCCAGAACAAAGGTTCATCCCAAGGAGGGTGGGACAAAACCGTGAGGGGTCACCTATGCCCTCTAGCAGGCCCTGGGCCGGGTGGGCTCTCCCTGACCCACCCCTGGCAGACATTTCCCTGCCCCGCTACTGTGCCGCTCGCTCCAAAGATGGAGATTCCATCTTAGGAAGATTAACCGAGATGCCACCATTTCCCCAGGGATATCACCGAAGCGTCACATGGAAAGACAGGGGGGTGTTCACAGCAAGCATCGAGCTGCAAATGCCTCCCATGCATCACCCCAGGGTGAAGCAGCTCTGCCGAATTCCGCGGTGACCCGTGCCCTGCCTCTGGAGCGCAAGGCTGGCTCTCCTGAGCAGAAGGACCTCAGGCAGGGCTGGGCTTGGGCTCCGCGTTGTTCTGAGCTGTGGGACAATGACGGCGTGTGGGGGAGAGGGATGTGAGCCCGGCACGACAGGAAACAATCACAGAGGCGACACGGAGGGTCAGGCAGGCAGAGCAGTGACAAAGGACGGGGGCTTCATGCTGGGGACAGATGGAAGGGAACGGTGGCAAGGAATACGCACGAACGAGGGCAAACGTAAGTGAGGTACATGAGCTGGAGGGGTGGGAGGGAGTTAGGGTTCTTGGAAAGGTGACAAAAATTAAGGGAGAGGCACACCCTGATCCCTCCAAGGGAGGAGGAGAATGAGGGGTGTGGAAGCAAAGCAGAGACACCCCAAAACAGCAGAAGGGAGATGGGCAAGGAGAGAGCACGGCAAGAGGGAGGGGAGGGAGGATCTGGAACGGACAAAAGGACGCGTGGTGCAGTCGGCGGTGTGAGAAGGGGGGGAGGAGGGAGGGTCTCCGTGCAGGCCTGCAGACAGGAAAGCCAGCTTTGTGGAGACAGACAGATGGGGATCCTGTGCTTAAAAACGGGAGAAAATCACCCTGCAGGAAATTAGACCAACTCTGGCAAGCCCAGCAGGCCAGTGGGTTCAGCAGCCCTGACCTCCAGCAGCTCCAGACTGGTGCAGACAATGGCCAAGCCATCAACAGCCAAAATCCAAAGAACTCCACAACTTCCAGGAGTGCTGTGCTGGTTTACATCAGCTAAAACCAGGTTGTGCTTAAACCTGATTTACCCTCTTTGTGCCAAGGCTCCTGGCCCACCTGAGCCCCAACCCTCTGACCCTGCTTTGCACACTAAACAGGGGCTGAGGCTCCTTTGAGATTGCCCTGTTTCTGACTGAGTCAGATCAGGATGTGGCCCATGACACCCCAGCTGGATGGGCAGCACAGCCCGATGTGCTCGTTCCAAGCGAAATTTGTCCTGTATGGGGGTGGTTTTTTAACACTTTCTTTGTGTGTAACTGCAATTTGAAAACACCACGCAACAAAGCACTTTACTTGGTGGGTAATTCAAAAGAGAAGGAGGTTGAGGGGAGGGAATTTTTTAGCAGGTGATGTCAAAATGTGAAACTAAGGGGAGCAAAGCACCCATTGAAGCTGTACTAACACATAACTTTGTGTATGCTCTCCTCATTACAGCAATGCGCAGACACCAGCACGTCGATCCCTGGCACACTCCTGCCACTTAGATTTTTATATTAAACAGGGAATTAAGCCCTTTCTCATTGTGTTTCCACGACCTACCTTCTATTATCCTGGTTTTTGCCAATAATGCAGATTCCAAAGCATTTTACAAAGCAGGTTGTAAGATCAGTTCCTCCCCACACCCCTTTTTTCCTTTAAAATCACTGATTGCCAATTGACTCCGAGTAAATGTGTTTGTAAATTACCTGAGCACACCACAAACATTCCCGCACAGGACCAAACCCTGGAGGACTGGCAAGCCTCTGGTGCCCAGACCAGTCAGCTAACTGGACTTAATCCGCAGAGCGGCCAGCTCTGGCTGAAAACATATAAATAAACTGAGTCTAGACATTGCCAAGATGGGGGGCGGGGATCAGGGGGAGATTTGGATGCACAGTCACCTCCTCCTCTCTGCTTAGCCCTGCATCAGGGCAACAAATCCACCAAAACTACTGGAGAAGGCTCCAGGAGCTTGGTGCACCTCTCCAGCTAAGGCAGTTGCTCTCGAGGGCAGCAAAGGTGCTGGACACACCAGATCTGTTTCCTTGGCATGAGCCCATCCCAAATGTTCTCACTCTGAGCAGCCCAAAACCACCGTGTTCACACCAATTGGTTCACACCAATGCTCCCAGTCGCAGGAAAGCACTGGAGCAGTGCAGGGGATGGACGTGCCCACCACACCACACGTGGTGACAGTGCCAGCAGGACAGTGCAGTGGCACGTGCAGCCATGCCCACAGCATAGATCCATCGGATATTTCACTTTGGTGTAAATTCAGAGTTAAACCTGCTGACAACTTCTCCTCAGTGCTGCCAGAAGGTCAGATCCTGAACAGGTACATCCTGCCACTGATGCAATCTAGAGGCTCTCACCTGGCACCAACTGGTGCCTCCAGCACAGGCCAGTTGACTCCCAGGAGCATGAGCTCCATCCGGAAGCATCAGAGGAGCTGTACCAGGCTCAGCAAACAGCTCCAGAGCCCCGAGGTGGGTCTTTTTGTTTCACTGATTTTTTTGTGGTTTTGTTTTGAAAAACACAGCCCCCCATCACTCCAGGCCCTGTTATTTCTTGTTTTCATCAGATAGAAAATAATCTCTACAGACAAAACGTTGTTAGCCCTCCTCTCATTTATCCCAAGGCACTGTTACACTGCATGGGTACAAATTACACCTGTAAATACCCCACTCAGGTCATTCTGACAGTGCCAGTGGGGTGTAAGAGAGTCTAAGGGCAAATTAGAACTTGGGGGTTTTTTTCTGTTGTAGTCATAAAATTAAAGAGGACCATAAAATAAACAACCCTCAGCTACCTCGGGTAAGGTGGGGCGTTCTTTCCCCTGTTAAGATGAAAGCCATGTTAAAAGACAAGCACACAAAGAACCTCACAAATAAGCCCTCCTGACGGCCTGTGGGGTAAGGTTTTGCTGCATTGAAAACCTGATGAAAGTGGTGTCAAAAAACACAAACGCACACAAAAGGACCACAACCAACCAACTAAATCCCTTTGCATCGAGGATTTATTGTCCTGATGATGCAAGTTGTGTTTACAAGAAGGGAAAAAAAACCCACCCAATACACCATGCCAGGAAAACCAGAGACCGCCTCATTCCAGTGTGGAGATTTTACGCTTTTTCACATTGCAATGAAAGTTGTTTATGAAGGGGGGGGGGGGGGGGGGGGAAAGGAAAAACATCCCCCCCTCCCCAAACACCCCAAAGCAACAGCCCTGATACCACAGACAATCACCGCCTCGTCGTGCGGCGGCAGCGGAAAGTTGGGAACTGGAAGCCCTCGGCCCCGGCCGCGATGCGATGCATCGCATGGAGTGGGTGTGCCCGTGCCCCCCGCATGGCACGATCCTGCCGGGCCCGTGGCACACGCTCGGGGGGAGCGGGCAAGGCGAGCGACGGGGAAGGGGGGGATGCGGGGAGGGGGCTGCCAGACAAAGGCGGGGGCCCCCACCCAACGCCAGCACGCTGTTCCCACTGCCCTACATTCCGGGCGGCTGCGCTGCAGCGCGGTTCACTCGGTCACATCCAGCCGCCCGATCCGATGCGCGGAGGAGCGTGTGTGTGTGTGTGTCTCCCTAGAAAATTCCCTTTGTCTCTCTCCCAGACCCATTTTCTCCTCCCACCTCCAGTTCAAACCGCACGAAGTCGATCCCGTTCCGCACTTTTTCCTGGTGTATATTCAGACCGATTCTCATTAACACTTTATAACAACCCAGCACAGACTGCAATCTCTCTCTCTCCCTTTAAGGCTCATCCCGAGCTGCCGGAGCAGCGTATGCAGGTTGGCTTCAGGCCACACCAGACCGGGTGGCTTTAGCTCCAAGATTTCTGTGAAGCAAGGAGACAAGAGGATCTGCCCCATTCGCTGCTCCTCGGATGCTGTACATCCATCCACCTCCACAGGGTGGGTGGGGGAGCTGCAATCATCAGACTTCCTCAATGGAAAAGGCTTCCTTGGACTATTTTTAAATGCTGAAAGCGTTGAAGCATGTTTGGGGCTACACAAAGAGCCCAATCACCTGGGGTTAGTGGGGCCTCTTGTTATTTGACTTCACCTTGCCAAGAAAGAGCAATTTATATTAGGCTCCTCTCTCGCATAATCTCATTGCTGGTGACAACAGGCTGGTTGAAGCAGGTTGGGAGATGCTGCATCCAAGGGTGTCTCTGGGTGCAGGTGACAATGGATGCTACCACTGCGATGAGATCAAAAATCCTTAGAGGGACTAAAAACCCTTAGAGGTAAGGTCCTTGCTGGGAGCAGGCACAGCAGGAAGCCAAACCTACCACACACCTTCTCCCGACACCTGCACACACCAGACACACAAAGAACCAGCACCATGTCTCCCTAACCACAACATCTGGCCTTAAATATGCCCCACAGCCTCTTTCCTGACTCCACCAACAGCAGCCCAGTTTGTCATGGGAGTGGGCAGAAAAGTGGAATATGAATCTTGATTCGGCTGATCTACACCCACAGCAGGTGACTTCTAGGGAAGAGTGCAGATCATTGCAATGGGTGAGGATTTCTGCCCCTTTCTAAGTTCACAGCACACACAACCAGGACGTGATGCCCTTAAGACACTCTCTGCTCCCTTAGCGTCTCTCCCATCTCAACCCACACCCTTGGGTTGCAAGAAACTTCTCCTCCACAACTCCCTTAGTATCCCATCATCTTCTCAAAAACCACCTGTAAACCCTTCCAGTGCTTTGTCTTTACACTCTGGCAAATTCATCCACAGAGCCGTGAGAACTCATGCAGTCCCGGACAGGCTGTTACAGACAAGATGTTCACAAGAGTTGGCAGGAGAAATGCATGAGCCACCAAGCACCCAATGTGCCACGCAGGCCCCGAGTGGCTCCAGAACCAGAGAGCACCATCCCTGCCATGGCACATGCCGGGAGGTTCAGTCACCCAACTCCAAGCACAGCTGGAGTTCTCACATACCAAGGGAAGGAGGGATGACCTGCAGGAGCTGCAACTCAGGCGGGGACGCCCCTGCCCCTCACCCTTGCAGCAACAGGAGGGCAGGCACGGAGGTCACGGCTCCACCTCCAGCCAGGGAAGGGGTATCACTGGCAACCATGGCCAGACGCAGAGTAGTCATAGGCACCAGTCAAAAGGATTCTTATGACTTCATCCCCTCATCCTTCCTTTCCCAGTTTCCTCTCCTTCAGTTTGCGAAGCAGCCCTTGCCACATCCCACCAGCCACCCAGCTCTCTGCCAGGGACCCTGGGGCATCAGGTGAAGGAGCAGCTCTTGGTGCCTGTCCATCCAGTTCCCACCAAGTCCCCCTTTCCAGGGCCCACCACCTCATGCCAGTCAGCCCCCCATGCCAGCCAGCTCGTGCCCGCACTGCTGGAGATGTGCTGCTCAAATTCAGCGCACAAACCAGCCCCAGCGCAAAGCCGAGCGAGGCTTCCAGCAGGCGATTGGCTCCGCAAGGGCACGTTCACAGTTCCCGGGGAAAGCAGGAGCTGCCAAGCTCAGGTTGAGCTCCTGCAGCATCTCTCACTCCAGGTGGAGCCACCCCCTCTGCCACAATTAAATCTCTTCACAAACCACCCTTACAGATAGTCCAATAAAAATAAATGGGGCTTGAGCCTTATGTATGCTCAAGTGCCTTTACACTCTTTCAGCAAAGTGAGGGGTGGGCTGATGGCAGGTGGAATTCCCATGGTCAGGCGTGGGTACCTGGGCCCCGATGGCCAGATCCAGGCCTCTCATATCCACACCTGCCCATGAGAAACACCTTCAGATATGGTAAATATTATTTTAAAATAATCAAAAGGAACAGTGCGTTTCTTCAGATCAGAAAATAGTAAGTTAGAGAAAATCCTGTCACCAAGTAAAGCCCTGAAATAATTTTTAATTCATTATTACTTTTTGCAAGATGTTCATCACCCCTTTCACAGGTACCCATAAACCACTTATTTTCCTAGAAAACCACCCATCACATGAGCAGTACTACCAAAGGGTGATAATCTGCAGTTTCTGGGACTACTGGTCAGGCATCCATGAGAGTGCAGGATTCAGTCCCCTGGGAGCCCCGCACCCAACTCCAGACCCTCATAATCTGGCCTTCCACACAAAAACAAGGTGCAGGAGACATTGGAGACATTCCTACAGGCCTTTAGAAACAATTGTGGGCCACAATCTCTGCTGGAGTAAAGAGCCATGGCTGCAAGGCCTGTGCCGAAGGAATCTCGGCTTCTCCCAGCACAGGATCCATCCCACCTGCTTCCATGACGGGGCACAGCCTGCACCGTCTGCCCCACCGGTGAATGGAGCGCAGCCGCAGCCACATCCCAAGGGCTCCACCACACTGACATTTCACAGTTTCCCAGATGTGGGAAAACCCTCACACATGCTAAAAATGGTGGAAAAAATCCAGGTCTGCACGTTCCTCTCCATCACTCAGGCCACAGCAGGCACGCGCTGCGTTCTGAACACATCGGAACACACCCCCTTCTCGGGAGTCTGGGGCAGCAGTGAGATCCTGGAAGAAAACAGCCCCCACACATTTCCCCTCGGTTCCGCCTGCTGAATCCTCTCTCTTTCCCAACTTTATTAAACAAAGGGGGCCTGATTCTCCACGGCCTCACACCCGCCAGCACGGAGTCGGTGCTGAGCCCGCTGTGTCTGCCCGTGCTCCGCTCCTGGTGGTGTAAAGGCATCACGGGGAGGATCAGGATCAGGGCCAGCGGGATCTCCTTGGCCAGACCTTCACCCCGCTTCAGCCGTCTCCCCAACTCCCTGGTGAGGGGCCCCCATCCCAGCAGGGTGGATGCCAGAGCACGAGCGATTCCCTTGGCTGCAGACGCCCCGGGTTTCAGGGAGGTCAGCACACCCCAGACTCCTGCCCACTCTCCATCCCAGCATGGGGACCGGACCCTTGCTCTGCAGGTCAGAGCGAGCGGAGCCTCCGCAGGGCCCATTGTTCCCACCACACGCCCCAGTATCATGATGCCCAGCCCGGAGCCATTTGTGTCCCTCTCCATGTGGCTTCCCCTCGCCCACCTCAGCCCTTCTGAGGGCACGGGGGGAGGTCATCACATGCCAGGTCCCACCGTGAACCCCCTGCTTGGATGCCTGCGATCCCAACCCACGGGGGAGCATCTGCCCGTGGAGCCGCAGGCTCTGCCCGTCACACTTCCAGAGCGCCAAGTTACTTGTGCAGAGAAAGAAAGAAAAAAAACCCCAACACTTAGCCGCACTATTATTATTTTTTTTCCTCTGTAGTGACACAAAACTTCTCTCGGCAGCGCCGTGCCCCCGCTCCCGCAGTGCCCACGGGCAGCGCGGGGCCCCGCACCGCACACCCGGGAGCGGTGGGGGTGGGCGAGGGGTGACTTAAGAGTGGGTGTGGTATGGAGATATATATATTTTTTTTTTTTTTTTTTTTTTTAAAAAGCCCTCCTCCATTCCACCTCGCTCCGAACGGAGCCGTGAGGAGAACAAAAGCATCACTGTGGCGGCGCGCGGGCAGCGGCTGCGGGGTCCCACGCGGGACGGCGGGTCCCGCTCCTGGATCCTCCCGCTCCCACGAGCGGCGGGAGGAGCTCGGCCCCCCCCCGCTTCCCGGCCGCTCGGACCGAGCCCGGCACCACCACACCCCCTCCGCCCGGCCAACAAAGGGGGGCTCCGGGGCGCGGGGCCGGACTCAGCCCGCTCCCCCCGCCCTCCCCCCGCCTTATTCCCAGGTTGTTTTTTTTTTTAGGGAGAGCGCGGCCGGGATCGGCTCTTTGGCAGAACAGGGGAGCAGCGCGCGGGGCTCCGGTACCGGCAGCCGGAC
>VYXB01009199.1:8620-57840 GCA_013397135.1 Pachyramphus minor | reverse complement strand
CCCCCCCCCATCATGGACACTGTTTTGTCCTCCTGAAGCGGGGGAAGACCCCCAACCAAAAGCACAAGCATTTGGGGGCCGATACTGTGTATCCACCAGGACTGGGAATCACGGAAAAGAAGCAGAAAGGGGAGCCCCTCCACCCCCCAAGGCCTTGTGATGGCTCCAGGCACAGCGAGGCTTGGCGGGGCTGCTGGGGCTCAGCTCCCCGCCCTTGGCTCCGTGCCCCAGCAAAGCCCCCTCTGCAGACTGGGGATGCTGGGAGGGCCGTGGGACAGCCCTGCTCCCTGGGCTGGCCTTTCTCATTGAAATGAGGAGGGTTCAGCGCGGAGGGAAGCAGTGACAATCGCTCCCCAGCTCCCAGCCAGTCGGGCTGGGCGGTGTGTGTGAGCGCGCGGTTCTCCCCTCTCCCCTCTCTTCCCTTTGAATCAAACCAGATGTCTCCCATGAAATGAGATTGCCGGAGCTCACACTGGAGAGAGACAATGCGGAGGGATGCGAGGCTCCCGCCGAGCCACATCGCGCCGCAGCTCTGGCAGAGGCGACGGCTGCGGCGAGGGCTGGGGGGTGGTGGCATTGGTGCCTTGTCACCGAGGCTGGAATTTTCTACCCCCCACTGTATCCTGTATGATTTCCTCTCTCTGGCTCTGGGATCCTTGCAGGGAGGTTTATTCTTTCCCCCCCTCCCCTCTCTGGGTCTACCAGCAGAAGATCTCAGCTGCGGCTAAACTCGGCAGATGGGGCACCCAGCACAAGGAGATGGCTCATCCACTGACTCAGCCGGTAAGGTGCTGCTGGAGCTCTCCCTGAGAGTTTGCCCAGGCACTTTGGGAAGGGGAATTTTTACTTTCGGTTTGGTTTTGGCATCCAGGTTTCGTGATGCATTGCACGAACTCGGGAAGACACTGGGACGCCGGTCAGAGGGGCTGGTGGTGGCTGTTTTCTTCTGCAGCAGGATCTGGTGTGGAGCAGCTGTGGGTTAGAGCTTGTCGTGGTTGTGCTGTGGATGTGCACAAGAAAGGGGGAAAAAAGTAAAGCTAAGGGCAGGAGAACCCACCTCACTGCTGCATTTCACGTGACTCATTTTGGTCGTGGTTGTAGAATGGTGTCTTGGCATTACTCTTTTATTTCTTTTATCACCTTTATGGGATGATGGGACTCGTGAAAGTGGCAGTTCAGGATTTTCCTTCATCTAAGAGGTGGCGTCTGGTTGTCTTGGGATATGATGGATGATGGCTCCATAGGCACATGCACATCACACGGCGTATTTTAACACAGGCACTCAGCCCTGTGAGCCACATGGAGATTACACAGACAAAAATGTGCATTTAGCACACGTGGATGTTCACACACACTGCTGGTTAACCTTGCACACACCTGCTGGTACACTCCACGCTTACAACCAGGTGAAAACATTGTGTGTGTCTGTGTAAGCACGCGTGTTACAAGCATGTATGTGCAAGTGAGCACAGGTTATGTACACAGTTATGTACATTGAAATATGGACATGAACCACCTGTGTTTCTATACGAGGTGTTTGTGTGTACACACGTCTACATGCAGGGGTGTTCCCAGTGTGGGTGTGTATCGTGTGTGCACCCGTGTGCAGGAGCACATGTGCCAACAGCGTGTTGTGGTGCTGTTGGCATCCAATCATGTTCTGTCCTGTAAATGATGAAGTTTTCACCTGTCCAAGTTGGACCTCACACATGAGGCCAATAGCAAAGCCTGCTCTGCAGACAGCCTGTTATTTTAGGGGCACAGTTTTGCTGCCCATCTCCATTTTAAGTTCTGTCCCAGAGCTCTCAGGAGAAGAAAATGCCCCTGGAAATCAGAAAGCGAAAGGAAAAAGGGGAAAAACAAAAAGCCCAAACTGCTGAGCTCCAGCTCTGAGCGTTCCAATAGCACGAGCCAGGCCCAGAAATCACCAAACTGACTAAAAAGTTTGTATGACTCCAAAAAAATAGTGAAAATGGGGTTTCTTTTTTTCACCTTCTCCCAGGGCTGTTGGATTTCACTCTGGTTACATCACCTTGCTTTTCTGCACAGCCATAAGGTCTAGCAACTTACTTTAAAAAATGAAAATTCCTACTCGTGCAGATTCACATGACTCACAGAGCTGGGAATTTCAGGCAACTGGGAATGCTCATAGAAAAATTGCAGGAATTGGCAACGCGGGCAGTGACTAATTCTGATGGGTCCCCGATAGCAACGTCTCTCAGTTCATACAATATTTTGGGGGCGTAGCTGGGCTCCAGCCAAGACTTTGATCCTCTTCCCAGTGATAACAGCTGCTTGGGAATGATCTTACCTCCCGTCTGGCATCACTGCCTCTGGGGAAGCTGGATTTCAGGAGTAATTCAGGTTAAAGTTAGCACTGCCAGGTGGCTTGAACCGGCTCGATGAGCTGGAGTAGGTCACAGGGGCTCGTGTCGCGGGACTGTGGGAGGTTGCATTGTTCACAGCTCCACAGATATTGGGGTAAAAGGTTATTTTTTGGGCGCAGGTAGTGCTGGATTGGGAGTGAGGAGTTTGCTGCGGGTGTAATCTCTGCACAGCTACATCTACTCTGTGAACGTCCCTGCCAAGGTTTTGGCAGAAACACAGTGTTTCTAGTTAAAAAGTGGGTATTTCCAAATGATTTAAAATCCACATCCCTGAATTACTGTCAGGGAAGAAAAGAAGTATTAATTAAAGCCAGGGACGGCGGCAGAGTCCTCTGAGCAGAGAGGTCGGGATCGCAGAGCAACGTCACGTGCTCCTCGTCCCTTCCCGAGGCAGGAGGCTGCAGAATGATCAAAGAAAAGGGAGAAACTGCAAACTGCAGCTGCTGCCGGTGCCAGAGTCGGGGAGGGGTGGCCGGGCACCACGGCTGGTGACAGAAAGCCCTGTGGGAGGCAGGAATAAAGCTGACATTGACTGAGGAGGTGCCAGCAGCCTGTCCTTAGGCAAAACAGCAACTTACAGTCACCATCAAGAGCCAACACAGAGAGAAACTTTCTGGATGAATTTGTGTCATCAATGTGAAGCCAAATTTGGCACTTCCCAGTGCTGCATCCCTCTGCCCCCTGACACAACCCAAGTCCAGGGTAAAGGTGGCAGCTGCTAGGAAAGGTGTAATGCTGGGGGAGCATCCCATATCCTGTATAACGAGGTGACGAGCCAAAGGTGGGGAGGGCAGAGGGAGCAAACACCTGCTTTGAACCAGGACACCATTTTTAGGCTTTTCTTCATTTTCAACTCACATAGAATCATAGAATATTCTGCTTTACAAGGCTGGAGCTGGGGTACTATCACCATGAGCACTCTGAGGCAGCATCTCCCCATCCCTGAACAGCTTATTTCAAGAACTGCTCAGGCACATGTGAAACAGGAGTATCCCAAGTGCCTGGAAAGCTGAAAGGGTTCCCTCCCACCCTGTGGGGCTGTGGAGCTCTGAGCCCACAGCCCCATGTGCTGGTCATTCCCTGTAGCAAGCACGTGGTTCAAAGGTGACTCTGCCCTCCGTGGTGGCCAATCTGCCCAGGATGTCCCTGCAGCCTCATCTGTGGCTGCCACTGTCCCTTCATCTGCTGCCCCTTGATGTTAAACCTCTTTGCTCTGTCGACGGGACCAGCAGCAAGAGGAGTCTCGCTGTCCGTGCAGGGATCTTAAAGTGCTTTGCAAACATTTGTTAATTAAGCTCTTCTATGAGATAAGTAAATTAGCGCAAAGCCTGATCCAAAGCTCCTTGAAGTCCATTGGTTTTGGTGAGCCCAGGTCCATGGGATCAGGCCCAGGAGACCAGATTTTAAAACCCCTCAATTTTGTTAAGAGCTCAGCATATTGACTGCAGATGGGTGCTAAGCTATGGGGACAATCTGGTGCTGGGACCACGGGTGCTTTACTGTTGTTGGTTGTGATCATAACTGTGGAGGTTTGGACTTCTGGTCATGAGGGTTTTCTAGAAAAACTGCACTAAGGTTGCTGAAGAAATTCCTTCGTCCTGAAATCTGGATGATCTTAGGTCTGGGTTTGAAAGTGGAGTTCAGTTTCAAGGTCACACTCTTGCCTTATTCCTGCTGCTTAGACACGTAGTTAATTTTCCAAGGAATATGTTTTCCTCCCATTAGAATCCCATCTTCTGCAACAGGTAATTCCCGATTTCAATTTCTAGAAGGTCAGGTTTATCATGTGTTTCCTCAAGTATGCCCTCTTTAAATTTTGTCCAGGGGCATGTTGGGGTTTTGGCCACTTGTCTGGTATCTCTGAATTTCCATCAGCCCAGAAATCCTGGTGCAGCCGTAGATCAGCTCCGTGGGCATCACACCCATCCCCACTGCAGTGCCAGTGGGGCTGGTTTCTTGCATGTGCTCCCACAGGCTGTGTGTCAGTCAGATGCTTCCTGGACATGTCAAGCCCGAGGCCCATGTGTTGGCCAGATGGTCTGTGTGTGCCCAGCAAATCCAACATGTCCAGGATGTGCTGGATTCGCTGCACATTGTCAAGCTGTGCAGCGCATGTGCACATATTTCTGTCCAGGAAATCTTGTAGGGAAATATGGCAGCTCCATCCAAGGGACCTGTCTCCTGTTATCCTGACAAACGAGCCCTGTCTGGATGGGTCCACCTGAGAGAGGGGGATGTGCCAGATAAGGGGAAATGGTTTCAAAAAAAAAATAGGGGAGATTTGCATTAGGTGTTAGAAGGAAATCATTCCCTGTGGGANGTTAGAAGGAAATCATTCCCTGTGGTGGTGCTGAGCCCTTGGCACAGGTTGCCCAGAGAAGCTGTGGCTGCCCCATCCCTGGAGGTGTCCAAGGCCAGGTTGGACAGGGCTTGGAGCAACCTGGGTTAGTGGAAGGTGTCCCTGCCCATGGCACTGGATGAGCTTTAGGGTCCTGTTCAACCCAAACTGTTCCATGATTCCATGGTTCTAGGATTTCCAGTCTCTAGACAAGGATGTGAGTCATGGAGTCAAAACAACTTGCATTAGGTGCAAGCAGAGGGGCAGTTGTATTTCCCTGAGCTACAGAAGGAGCTCCCTTGGCACAGTCACATCTTCCCACTCAGTGGCTCAGTGCACCCACTTTTAACTCTTTCCAGTTATTGGTCATTTTACATGAAAACAGGGCAGGTTTATAGGAGGGGTGAAGCCCAACGAAATCATATTCCTTCAGGAGCATGGATGTGGGTGGTGTGGGCTGACTGCAGCCACAGTTTTAGCCTAAGAAGTCCAGCAAAGATCTCTGAAGTATGGATTTAGATATCTGTGCATGGACTGATGAATTGATGCCTTGTCCCCACTGTGTGTGGTGGAGAATGGTGACAGTGATTATTCACAAACACTCCTAACACACACAGTTAAATACATTTAAAAGAGATTTTTTTTACCTTTAGTCTGGGTGTTTACCTGCAGTTTATAAATCTCGGGTGGAGTTGCTGTGCATGATCCTGAGGTTTTTTGTGTCTTTCTAAGCAATTTTACCCAAGTCATGCAGCAGGTCCATGGCACAGTCTAGCAGAGCCAGGATCTTGGTTTTTCTCCTCTGGACAAGCACTCCAATTTTGTGTGGGAGCACCTTTCTCAGTCTCCCTCCCTCACTTTTCCCCATCATATCCGGCAGCAGTTACTGCACGTTCTTCCAGAGATGAGGAAAGTCATTACGTTGCAGGTGATGCCTCCTTTCCAGGGAGGCTCTAATCATCCCGTCGTGTTCCAGAGCTCTTCCTGTCGGTGCTAATTTTAGTCTGATGGTGGAAGTTGCTGCCGGCTGCTCTGGATGGGATGGAGCCTGAGCCACACAGGTGTGTTGCAGCCCTAATGCTGCTCCAGCATCCTGCATGGCCCAGCAGTCTGGATGTCAGACCTGGATGGCAAAAGTCCAAAGAACACATCTTGGGGCTTTTTTAGCAGATTTCCAGTTGCTTCTGCCAGCCCAAGGGTGACCAATGCCTCTCCAGTTGCTCAGCATGGACAGTGGGGACCTGCTTTTCCAAACAGTTCATTCTCATGCAGGCACCTAAACCAAGGCCAGGTTTTCCCAGGGCATTCACCTCCCGGCTCTGCCTGTCTGGGCAGGCTCCTGTGGGAATGCTGAGTGATTCTGAGCGAGCAGGTCCTCACTCTGCTGTGCAGAGAAGACCTTGTCAGCAAAGGGACTCTGGGCACAAACAAGCAGGTGATACCATCAGGTCTTTGTGTTTATTCTTTCTCTGCAATTCCATGTCCTTTTGGAAGCATCTTGCAGCTTGAAGAGAGGGTGTTTTATCATGGCCCTGGGCTCAGCCTTGCACTGCTCCACTCTGGATGCTGCTCTTGGTGGTGAAGGTTGATTAAGTGGGACATGAGGTACAGCAAAGGGACCTAGAGGACCTGTGGCTGCTCCATCCCTGGAAGTGTTCAAGGCCAGGTTGGACAAGGCTTGGAGCAACCAAGCTCCAAGAGACCTTAAAGCTCATCTTGTGGCATCCACTTGCCATGGGCAGACCCATCTTCCACTAGCCCAGGTTGCTCCAAGCCCTGTCCAGTCTTGCCTTGGACACTTCCATGGATGGGGCAGCCACAGCTTCTCTGGGCATCCTGTGTCTCACCACCCTCTCAGGGAAGAATTTCATTCTATATCCCATCTAACCCTGCCCTCTGTCAGGGTTAAGACATTCCCTTTGTCCCATCACTCCAGACCCTGGTCCAAAGTCCCTCTCCAGCTCTCTTGGAGCCTCTTAAGGCACTGAAAGGTGCTCTAAGGTCTCCCCAGGGCCTTCCCTTCTCCAGGCTGAATTCCAACTCGTTGAAGGTTTCTTGGAGTTCTCTTCACCTCTGCCTCCCAGGCATTAAGGATCCTGGCAATACTCTTATTGCTGGGTTTAAAACCTGGGAAGAACAAGGCCTGTGCTGAGCCTGGAGTGGACACCTGGCCTGGACCCTCCTCGGTTCTGCCCAGGCGCCACTGCACCAAGTGCATGGTGAGGCAGAATCAGGCCCTGAGCCAATTTAACCCTTCTTCTTATCAGTCTAGACATCCCCATTATCCAGATAAAAGTCTGATCCCTCACTGAATCCCACTAAGCTCCTGCCTGTGCGGTGCTGAAGGCAGAGGGCACTCGTCCTCACCCAGGACTCCCCTGCGGGCGGGAGATGCTGCCCTGGCCCTGGTTCCTGTGCTGGGAGCAGGTCATGGAGTGAGCGTGTATTATTCCAAGTGCTTTACCAATTACAAGTCATTACTAATGCCTTTATTACTATTATTTAATAGATCATGTTAATTATTATTATTAATTTGCTTTAAAAGCAGTGTTTCCATAGCAACAGGGAGATGTGTGCTGCTTTTCAGGCACATCAAGTGGACATGTTCCTGCCTCCTCCCCAACAGGCTCTCAGCCTACTGCAGGACCAGGTGATGGAGGGGGCTGTTCTTCAGTCCCTGTGGGGATTGTACCAGCAGAGCCATCCAGGGAAGGATGTCAGCACTGTCTCTGCCACTGGAGAGTCCCTTGTGCCATTAAAAAGTTCCTGTGGGATGCAGACTTTGTGCCTAAATGCTGCAGAACCCCCAAGAGAGTAGATCAGGTGCAGTAATGTTTGTACCCTGTGTGTGACCCAGGAGTGAAGGTGCCAGTGTTAATTCCTGCTTTCCTGACTCCCTGGCCCCCAGGACTCTCTCAGAAAGAACTTTGTCTCCTTTTATGTTTTCCACTCATCTGCAGAAGGACCAGGACTTGGAAGTCAAGCTGGAGTCCGACAGATCTTGCATTCCCTGGCTGCAGGATGCCAAATCCTGGAGAGGTCTGAGGTGAGCTGGGAGGAAGCTCTGAGCCTTGGCAGGTGCCACAATGGTTCCAGGGGCAAAGGGCCATCCAGGATGCTCAGGTGTCACCTCCCCAGTCTCAGGCAGTGTGCAGGCTCTGGTACAGGTACCCATGCAGTGAGAGGAGAGCGTGAGGATGGTGTCGGCTCTTCCGGGATGTGTTCAAGGCTTTGCCGAGGGTGGAAAGGGAACGTGGGCATTTAAACACTGAGCCCATGCTTAAAGTTTGTCTCCAACCCATCCTGTCCCTCTCACACTGTGCCCTTTGGCCTTTGCCCTGTGCTCTGCCACGGTCATTCCTCCCAGGAGGGATGTGCCTCACACACAGCTCCTGGGGGGCCTCGGGGTGTATTTGTTGGGGACCACTTACCCCTGCAGCAGTGGAGGTACCAGCACATCAGGCTGTGTGCTGTGACCTTGGGAGACAAGTTTGCAGCAGAGGAGATGCAAGAGGCCAAAGTAAAGCTCAGCCAGGAGTGGTGGGCTGGGCTCCTGGGTGACCCCTGCACTGCTCAGTGAGAGCCTGTGCCCAACAATCACTCTGAAACAAGCTGGAGCACTAATTGCTGACAGCCTGAACACAGGGCCCAGCACTGGGGAGCCCATGGGGACCATGGCTCCATCTGCCCAACCTCAAGGGATCCCTGTGGGGCTGGAGCCAGACATGCTGTCGCCTCATCCCTGCTGGTCCAGGTGTTCCCAAGGGTGGCACTGGGAGCAGACACGTGTCCCCACACTGGCTGGGTCCCTGGCCTCTGCCTCGTGCTGGCAGGTTGTCATCAATTCCATTCCCCCACTGCTTTCTGTGTTATGAGAGCAGTGGAAATCCATCATCTTCATAAAGACTCCAGCCAGAGGCTTGATCCAGCAGCTCCTCAATGGGGGTCTGGAAGCTGCAGACCAGCAGTGACACCCAGGCAAGCAGCAGTGCTCAAGGCACTTGCTCTAAAGCTAAAAGCACTTGTTCCACAGCAGCACATCCCACATCTCTCCTGTTCACCCCGTGCTGGCCTCCGCTCTCCTGGGACAGTGAGTTGCCCGGGACTGGGAGAGGAGATAACCCTGCTCAGCCCTTCATGTCTCTGGGGAGAGCAGCTCCTGGCAGTGTTTCAGCTGTTCAGGAGAAATGGGGATGGCAGGTGGCTGGGACAAAAGCCCCGTGTCACTGTCACCCCCCGTGCCAGCCGTGGTGTCCCCAGGGTTCAGGGGGCTCTGGCTGCCCTGCCATGGGGATGTGGGGTGCAGGCAGGTGTGTCTAGACAAGACTCACAGGGAGCACAGAGGCACCGTGGTCCCACAGGGACACCCGCACAGCTCCGCGCTGCACAAAAGCTGCTGAATGCACCCGCTCCTCCCCCTGCTCCTCCAGAAGTGGAGAAACACAAAAGAGAGAGGCAGGAGGGCTGGGAGCGGTGAGAGAGAGGGAGGGAGGGAGAATCCCCCATGCCCGGAGCTAATCCCAGCTCCACTCAGAGAGGGATCTCGAATAACAGCCATCCATGGTCGAGGCCAGATGGATTTGATTTAATAACAAAGCAGGGGGGCTTGGGATCATTTCGGAGCCTGCCAAGGGCCCAGATCCTCAGCAAGCAGCAAAGGGCCATCCAGTGTAAATCCAAGCATGAGCTGCAGACTGTTTACATGCTTCCCAAACTGCCAGGATTGCATCAACTGTGGGAACATCTCCTGCCCCTCAGGAGCTCTCTGGGTCCTGGCCATCCTGGCCACCCACAGGGCACAGGGCCATGCTGAACCAGAGGGGCTGTGGGTTTATCATGTGGACGTGGCCAGGAGGGAGAAGGAGAAAGGGAGTGGGAGGCAATGCCTGAGGGCTTCCACAGCCCCAGCTGTAATGTATCACGGCTCAGCTCAGTGGGCTCAGACCCCTTTATGGGGTGTCCAGTCAGTGGAGCAGGGAATGCCCCTTGGCCATGCTTTTGCAAAGCCCAGGAGAGACCCCCTCTGCACCCCGCAGTGGCTGAAGCCTCCCAGTCCCTGGTTTCAGCAACTTGGAGGCAAGAAGGTGGCTCAGGACAGTGTCGTCCCATCCCTAGTCGGTGGAGGCGGTGCCCAAAAGAGGGGGTAGTATCTGGGGCAGTGATGCTGATCTCAGGTTTTACACTGCTCCTGCCTCAAATCCCACCCTGGATTTGCTTTGGAGAGTGTAGGTGGGTGCAAGGGCTGGGTTCTTGCACATGGCAGAAATTTGGCATTTGGGCAAAGAGCTCCCCAGCTGTCTGAGCCCCCCCCGCCCTCCCTTGTCCCAGACCCCAGTGTCAGAAGATGAAATAGGTGCCTTTTAACCATGCCCGACCTGTTCCCTTCCTTAAAGCAGACACAGAGTCAGTGTAAGTAGGTAGATGCTTGGGATGACATTGGGGACCAGGCTGGCTGAGGCAACACCAAAAAGGCTGCCATCCCCATTCCATCCTAGTCCCACATGGTCCTTAGTGGTGCCAGAAAGGTGATGGTCCTATGGCAGGCAGGGTCATGGAGCAACAGAGCAACACCTCACTGCCAGGCCATCCCCACAGCCCTGTTTGCCACGTCTGCCAGTTGGTGCCTGGGCCAGGCAGCCTCCCTGGAGATCTTGTTTCTGGAAACCGGAGCAGCCTTGGCGCTGCCCAGCAGCTCCCCGAGCAGCAGGAGGTGCTGCCGTCAGCCCAACACCTGCAGCTCAGCCCGGCTGTCGGCGACTGTTCCCGCCCGGATCGCTTGGCGCTCTGCCGTGGGAGCAACGAGATCCCGGCGCCAGTGATGTGCCAGCAAGAGCAGAGGAGTGTTTTGTGCTCGGGGGAGGATGCTGGGGCCGTGCAGCTGGGCTGGAAGGACAGCGGGAGGCAGCAAGGTCCATCCCTGAAGCAGGGGGTCGGCATGCTCCGTGTGGAGAGGCCGGGGTGCAGGAGCTGTCACCTGCATCCCCATGTCTCCAAGGGACTGTGTATCCTGCTCCAATTGTCCCCTGCTCAGGGCACCGTGTTCATCTCCATCCCTGTCCCACCTGCTCCCGGTGGCACCACGTTTACTTGCTCCGTGCGGGGGCTGCAGCTGGTTTCCGATTCCTGCTTCCACCCAGCAGCGCCGTTGGCAGCATGTCCCGTCTCCTGGCGGGCTCACCGGGACTATCTGCTGTCCGGGAGCCTTTTCCCCCTCTCTTTGCTGCTGGCAAACGGCCTGGGCGGAGAACTGGGTCGGCGTGGTGTGCCTGAGGGAGGCGAGGGCTGTGTGTCGCTGCTGTTGCACCACTGGGGTTAGGACGTGGTTGTTCCTTCCCACACTGGCGTCAAGGGGGTGCTCTCCACAACCCAGCGCTGCACTGGGTGTTCGGGGACAAGCCCTGTCGGCAGTGCAGACTCCAGAGAGGGATGTTTTCTCTCCTCGTCCCCTTGGGAAGACGCCAGCCCGGTATGGGAGCTCGGGACCATTTATTCCCAGCTCTGCTGCCTTAATGAGAAGCAGTCTCTCAGCTCTGGCCCCGTGCCTGTAAAAACGAAGCTGTGCCTGTGCTTTCGGTGCCACGTGCTCTGCGGCCAGAGCAGGGGTCTGTGGAGCCGTGTGGCACAGGGCAGCGAGAGGGTGGCATCCCTGGGGGCGAGCACCCCCGGGCTGCTGGGAGCCTGAAGTCTCTGGATGGCAGCCGGACGATCCCCACGCCATCCTGTGTCTTCAGGCTGAGACTTCTCAGAGACGACTGACATGTCTGAGTCCCAACCTCGTGCAGGAGCCACAGGGTGAGGCTGACCCTGGCGCCCCCGAGCCCACCCGCCGGGATATGGCCAGAGGAGCCGCTGTGCACAGCGTTGTCCCGGCTCTGGGCTCCCCGCTCTGTACTGCGGGCGTCAGACACGAGATGGAGCTGCCGATCCCTCCTGTGCCCTGCCGGGAGCCGGGCTGTGCTGAGCTGAGCTTTGGCCCCTGTCCGGCCGCACGACCCCGCTGCTGAGCACAGCCGGAGTGACTCTGCCGAGGATCTGCCATCGCCCCCGGGGACTCTTGGCCCGCCTTGGCCGCGCGTCTGAGGGTGCGGGCAGGGGGGCGCAGGGTCTGGGGGTGCGGGTCTGCGCGGTGAGAGGGCTTTGGGGCCGTGTCTTTGCTGATGCAGAGCCCCACGGGGAACACGGCTCTGCTGGTCCCTCACTACCCAGGGGAAGGGAGCAAAGATGGACCTGGCCGCGTGTCAGCAAAACCATGCGCCTGCTCAGGCCCTGGGGGTTACAGAATCACAACTGGTTTGGGTTGGAAGGGATTTTAAAGCCCATCTTGTTCCACCCCCTGCCACAGGCAGGGACACCTTCCACTATCCTGGATTGCTCCAAGCCCTGTCCAACCTGGCCTTGGGCTCTTCCAGGGAGGGGGCAGCCACAGCTTTTCTGGGTAACCTGTGCCAGGGCCTCCCCACCCTCATACCTGACAGAGCAAAGGTCTGTGCAGAGCCTGTGCTGTGGATGATGCTGTATAATCATGAATAATATGTGGGTTTATTTGCATTATGGTAGTTTCCAGCATCCTCATAGGAGAGCAGGGCTTGGATTTGCAAGGGGCCACGTATGGATGTCTTAGCAAAGGGGATGTGTTACTGGACCTGTTGGTCACCAAAGCAAGTGAACTCATTGGTGACATCAAGATTGGAGGCAACCTGGGCTGCAGTGGCCACGCACCAGTCACAGCCCTGAGGGATGTGGGACAGGCAGAGTCAGGGTAGGGCCTTGAACTTTAGGAAATCAAACTGTGAGCTGCTCCAGGAGTTGGTCAGAGGGATCCACTGGGAAACTGCCCCTGAGGACAAGGGGGCAAGAACAGGGTTGGTGGGTCTTTAAGGACACTTTCCACAGAGTGCAAGAACTCTCATTCCATTTGAGTAAGGAATCAGGAAAGAAGACAAGAGACTGGCATGGCTGAGTCAAGACCTGCTAGTCAAATCAAAGGGCAAGAAGGAAATGGACAGGCAAGTGGGAGCAGGGATCATGGAAAGAGGAGGAGAGGCAATGGTTTTAAACTGAAGTAGGTTTAGATTAGATATAGGAAGAAAATCTTCCCTGTGGTGGTAGTGAGGCCCTGGCACAGATTACCCAGGGAAGCTGTGGCTGCCCCATCCCTAGAAGTGTCTTAGACCAGGTTGGATGGGGCTTGGAGCAACCTGGGATAGTGGAAGGTGTCCCTGCCCGTGGCAGGGGGTGGAACAAGATGGGGTTTGAAGTCCCTTCTACCCCAAAGCAGTCTGTGATTGAGACTCTATGTTTGAAGAGACCACCTCTATTCAGAGAAACATGCAGGTGTTAAGATGGAAAACGGCTGGAAGAATGTGCTGAACCCAGCCTGGTAAATGGAGAAACTGAGGCACAGACCTGTGCATCATGGACAGATGAGCTTCAAGGACCCCATGGCCCACTGGAGGGTAGAGGGGATGTTTTAGGGGGTGGACTAAGCACTACAGACCAGGCAGATCTGAGTAGCCAGTGAGGGGGACCAGGCTTTGCACTGAGAAGTACAAAAGCAGAAGCAGAGGCAGTGGAAGGAGGAACTCACCACCAGCATGGAACAGGAGGGCAGTTTGGTGCTCTCTGTCGGCGGAGCCAAGGGTGTTTCCTGACTGTCCGAGAGTCATTCCCAGTGGGGACTGTTCTCCAGCTCCTCTTGTGCAGTGGCTCTTGGGGCTTGTGTTACAGCACCTTGTGCTCCAGCTGCTGTTGGCCCCCACATCCTCCATTCTCCTGCTCTCTGCAGCAATGGGGGTCTCCAGCCAGCACAGCCCCCTTTCCAGGCTCCATCTTGCCCCATCCAACCCAATCCTCTGGTCTCAGCTCTGCCCTCAGATCACGGCGGGGATCTCTATGGATTCTCCATCCCAAACCCCGTTGAAACAGTGGCTGAACCACAGGGCTCACAGATCCCAACCCACAGCCACGGGGCCCTTGGCAACAGGCAAACAAACAGCCCGTTGCTGGCTCGTCACTGGTGTGATTCATGGTGGGGCTGGGAGGGCTCGTTCAGCCACTCAGCCTCTGCTGCCTGGGACAAACCGGCACGAGGCGTTTTTATTTCACATTTTTCCTTTGATGTCATCTGTTCGTCTCCAGCCTCCCTTGCCTTTTACGTCCAAACTCCATTAAGAAAACTCCCACTGCTCTTCCACCCACGCGCCTGGGGATGCTGCAGGAGCAGCTCCAACGAGCAGCACGGGTGAGCCTGGGCTGTGGGGCTGCTCCAGCTTCACCCCTGCCAACCACATCCTGGGGTCTCCCCGCGGCTGTTTTGGGGCTCCAGGCTCTTCCCCAGAGCCAATATCCAAAGCTTCCCCCCACGGGGCAGATTTGTCCACCCTCCCTTGGGGAAAGACCTTTCCGCCCAGCGCAGATGAGAGCGGCCTTGGGGCTGTTTGAACTGTGCAGGGGCAGGAGCAAGCGGAGGGCGAGTCCCCCAGCCCCTCTCAGTGCCGTGCCGTGAGCGCGGCTTCGTGCGACATCCTGCTCTCATTTCTGCAACTGAACCCCTTTCGTTTTCTCCTTTAACCTGCGGGACTCTCCCAGCACTTCCGTTTTGCACTATTTTGAGTGCAAATTGTTTGTTTCTTTGTTTGTTTATTTTTTTTCCCAGCACTAAATGCGGTAAAGCCAACCAGCTTTACCCATCCTGCTCCCATGCGCCCCAGCGGGAAAGCTGAGGGGACCGGGAGGGAGAGGTGTAGTAAACAGCAGGAAAACAGCCCTGCTGCAGAAAGCCCTGCGGAGGGAAATGAATGGAAGCGGCTGTGGACACGCCCGTCGGGGCTGGCGGGATTTGGCCGGGGCAGCTTCCCGTGCTGATGGATACCGGGAGCGTTGGTGCATCTCCAGGAAATACAGAGCGTGCAGAGGGGGGAAGGTGCTCGGCAGCCCAGGCCCTGTGCTGGTGCCCATCAGTGCCCACCAGGACGGGTTCGTTCCCCGGAGGTTGCAGCCCTGGCACTGAGAGCTGGCTGCTCCCAGCAGCTCCACTGCAGGAGGGGCCTGCGGAGGCTCAGCATGCCAAGTGCACAGGGAGCATGAGTCAGGCCTCGGGAGTGGGCGAGAAGTCCCTGAAGGAACAGTGTGGAGCTGTGTCAGTGGGGATTTAGGCTGAATAGAAAAAATGTTCTTCCCCCAGAGGGTGGTTGGGCACTGAACAGGCTCCCCAGGGCAGTGGTCACAGCATCAAGCCTGACAGAGCTCAAGGAGGGTTTGGACAACACTGTCAGGCACTTGGTGGGATTTTGGGGTGTCCTGCGCAGGGCCAGGAGTTGGACTCCATGATCCTTGTGGGTCCCTTTCAACTCAGGAGATTCTATGATTCTGTGTTTTTTCCTGTCAGATCCTGCTCTCTGAGGTTGTCAGCGTTGCTCAGAGTTGCCTCTGCAGCAGAAAAAGGTTGTAGATTTAGGAGGAAAGAATGGAAGAATGGAGATTTCCTTGTCCCTGCAATTCCAAGCTGAAAGAAGCCAACATGATATTTTATATGAGAAAATGTCTGGGATGTTTCTGGCAGGATGTGCTGTCACCAAGGGGTTTGTTGCTGTCAGAACCAGGGTGGCTAAAAGGACAAACAGGCTCAAGACAGGGATGAGATGGAGGGTTTGGAGGAGCAGTGAGTTTATAAAACATCTCTGGCATAAGAAGACCTCAAGCTGCTTACCAGCAGCTGGATGTGCTGGGGCTTGATTTCCTTCTGCCAGTGTGGGATGGGCCATCTGCTCTGCTCCCAGGAAGTCACATCTGGAGACATGACTCCTTCCCTGGAGTTCTGCCAAGCCATCCCCAGCTGTGAGATGGTGGCACCACCTGAGGAACTGGAACAGCATGAGGACTGCCGAGGAGGTGGGATGCTGTCTGGAAACATGGGGTGCATCCACTCTGTCCCTTCTGCACCGAGAAAGTCAGGAGGGATGTGCTGAGGCCACGCCATTCCCAGGCCATCCCTGGCCTCTCCCTGCTTCTCCCTTCTAAAGGCAGTGAAAAGGGATGTGAATATCTGCACAGCCAGTGTGGGGCTCCTGGGGTGTTTGTCCTGGCAGTGTCCCGGCTCATGTGTCTTGTCCCTGTCCCCATCCCATTCCCAGGGCTACAGGGCTGCAGGAGTGATGTCTGGGGATTGCTCTCAGCCACAGCCCCCAGTCAAAGGTGGGGTTTAATCCCTGCAGCTGGAGCAGAGGGGCAGGGCTGGACGTGGCTGTACGTGGACAAAGTGCAGAAGTGGGAGATGCCACTCTACAGGTTGGAATAGTTTATTCTGAAGACATTCCTGGAGATTTTTGTCTTGTGGGATCCTTAAAGTCCCAAGCAGTGAAGACCCTTGAGCACATGGCTGTTTTACTGTAGGAGCTGCAGCAGTTCTGGGCTGCAGTTTCTTGCACTGGCAAATACCATTCTGGGGATTTCCCAGGACAGAGGGAAGGTGCCAGGAGCCCTGCCCACCCCGGGACCTGGGCCCTGAGGCCCAAGTGTGGGGCTGGGCTGGCATTGTGGAGGATGCTGGGGAAGCTTAGCAGGGCTGTGGTGAGCCCTGGAGGCAGGATGCCTTTTATCCAGCATCAGCACGGCACTGGGGAGGGCTGAGCCCTGCCAACAGCCTGGATCCTCTACAGCTCCATCCTGCACAAACATCCCCTCAGCACCTCCACTGCCCTGCAAGGAAAGTGGAGAGCTGCTGTCCAATGACACAGCCGGGGATTCCTCTGGCCTGGGATGAGGATTGGCACATCCACATCCTGCCCACGGGGCTGGCTGGGGCTCAGTTGCTCTGGAATTCTGCATGCCAAGGTGAGCTGGCACAGACAGGAAAACCTCCACTGCCCTGTAACCACATCCCTGCCCTGGCATCCCTGGCTGTGCCACAGGCAGGAGAGGCAACACCGTGGGACTGGCCAGGGAGCTCCAGAGAGCTGCATTTAGGCCAGAGGGCAATGTGCCTTGGGCAGACACACCCCATCTCCAAGTGAGGATTTTCTCTTTCCAGCCCATCCAGAGAGCAGCCCATCCCTACCTGGGATATCCTAAGGGGAATCCCATTCCTGCCTGGACATCTCTGCTTTGGATCCTTTTATAGCACAAACAGTGAGAGTGGGCAGGAATCACCACAGGCAGCTCTGCTGGTTTATTTGTGAAGTCCCTGGTCCCTGCTCTGCCTTGAGATACCATGTGCCTACTGAGGGCACCCAGTGCCAGAGACCCTCAGCTCTCTCACAACTGACATGACTCTGCTGCTGCACTGTGGGAAGCAGAGACTAATTTCCACCAGTGCTGAGGTTCCCCTGATTTGCTCCACGTGTCTGGGCAAAGCATAAAGGGATGTTTAACTCCTTCAGGGTCCTGCTGGTCACTGTGGTTTTGGGGGCTGTTCCAGGGTGGCATTTAATGGAACACATCCCTGGATGGGGTGTATGTGTGTGTGAGTCCCCATCCTCTGCCCATCCCAGCCTGGGCTGGTGCCAGCCCATTGTCTTTTGGCTTTTCCTGTGCGTGCCAAGCTTGCTGCTTTGGGAAAACTGGTCATGAGGATGTGAGAATGACCCCAACCCCACAGCACTGGGGGCTGTAGGGAGCAGAAAACTGGCTCGTTTGGGACCTTACACTCATTCCTTTCAGTGAAATGGAATATTTCAACCATGTTTGCGTGGTCTACTGACTTTATGGAAAATAGGCTGACCCTGCTCGATGGAGGCAATCCCCAGCAAAGCTGGAAAAGGGGCAGGAGGGCTCAGCATCCCACCTCTGATCCCCCATGTACGTAACTCAGGGACTGGATAACAGAGCCACAAAGCAACATGGCACCAGACCAGCTTTTCCTTTAGAGCTCTCCCCTCACAGGAAGCCATGAGAGGCATTTTCCATTGGGTCATTTCTTGCCACTTGGCAGCTCAGCCACAGTATCTGTGCTCAGGGTTTGGGAGGGTCTGGGGGAGCCTGGAGCAGGCTGCACATCCCAGAGCACACCTGGCACTATGGGTGGGCTTCTGTCTCTGCTGAACCCATGGGTCCCTGCACAAATGGGTCCCTGCTGTCTTCTAAAGAGGGATTCAGGCACTGGATTTTAGGGATGGGGTTTTTTTTGAGAGTGAAGAATGGGAATGTGAGGGGACGTGGGCATCCTCATGGTGGTTGCTGTGGGCAGACATCTGCCCCAGCACGGGCAGACAGAGCTGTTCCCATCTCAGGAGCTCCAGCAGAGCAGAGGTGACTTGTTCCAGCGTCCCCAAGGTACATGGCAGGTGCCCCATGAGCCTGAGCCTGCACCTCCAGAGCCCCATTCTCCCATTTGGCCTGTTGTCTGTCCATCTGCTCTGCCTGGCTGCTGCTCACAGGGCAGTTTGCTGGTGGTTCCCAGACCGTCCTGGGTGGAGGGGCTTGTAGAGGATCCATGCCAGAGCAGCCTGGGGACTGCTCTCCTTCCCACTGTTGGATGTCAGAGCAGAACCACTGGCGCTGTCCTGGCTGCTGAGTACTGCCAGTCGCAGCTCCTCGATAAATACAACTGGTAAATCTATTAATTTTACAGCTCTAATTGATGTATTGCTGTAATTACCTTTTATAACAAGGCAATTAAACCCCATTAAAGATTATTAGCTAATTAAAGCTCCTCTATACACATACCCCAACCTCCTTATGTGCACAGATTGTTGGGGGGGGTGTGGAACTGGAAGCCCATTGCAACCAGGGCTTTGAGGTCAGCATGGCATGATGTGATGGGTCAGGGTGCTGGATGGGGAGATCATGGAATCACAGACTGGTTTGGATTGGAGGGGACCTTAGAGCTCATCTTGTTCCAACCCCCTGCCATGGGCAGGGACACCTTCCAATAGCCCAGGTTGCTCCAAGCCCTGTCCAACCTGGCCTTGGACACTTTCAGGGATGAGGCAGCCACAGCTTCTCTGGACAACCTGTGCCGGGGCCTCACTGTCCTCACAGGGAAGAATGTCCTCCCAACAGCTCATCTAAACCTGCTCTTCTTCAGTTTAAATCCATTCTCCCTTCTCCAGGTCCCACCTTTGCCTTTGCCACCACCTCTCTCTTCATCCTTGGGCATGGCACTTAGCCAGGGCTGTAGGGTTACTGGACTGCTGCGTGCACCCAACCCAGCAATTTTCAACTCTCTTGGGTCAGATGGGAAAAAACTTGGAGGCTGGGATCTCCTCCTTCTGGTAGTAGGGTGGGTGGGGGTGGAGGGCTAAGGGCGCTACATCTTTTTGGCCAGAAGAGAGGGTTGGAAAGGGAGAATCCACACTTGGAGATGGGGTGTATCTGCCCTGGAAAGGAAATAGCTGGAGAAGTGGCCCTGTGCTGGGTCCAAGAGTGAGGGGACTGCATCAGCCAGGGAGAGCACTTGGGAGGTGTCTGGGGGACCGAGGTGGCTCAGCCCTGGGTTGCTCTGATGCCAAAAGCTGTGCAGTCTGGGAAGTGAACCCAGGATCCTTGCTAAGAGCCTAAAAGAGATGAAAAGACATTGGAAAAGCAGCCCACAGGGCTCCTCTGAGGGGCACTGCCTGGCCCCTTGGCATGTCCCCTTCCTTGCCCCTCTGTGTCGGAGCAGCTGCATGGTGTGGGGGTCTCTGGAGCTGCAGCTCCTCTTGCTGCCCCCACCCCAGCTCCATCACTGCCCACACATGCACAAGTGTTTGCACCACAACATTTGCAGGCTTCCAATATTCCTGGAATATTTTGGAGGCTAAAGAGCTGGAAGGGGGTTGAAATTCCAGAGATGTGGCTGCTTTCTGCCTTCTGAGTCACACGAGGAAGATACAGCCCAAGCTGAGAGCCTCTCCTCAAGCCCCAGACTCCTGTCCACCCCTCACCCCTCACCCTTCTGTTGCTCTGCTGCAGGGTCCTGCACCCCGAGTTCCTTTGGTGCCCATGGAACCTGGAGAAATCCATGTTTGTGGGCTGAAGCGTGGCGCCGTGCCTGTACTGGAGCTGTGGAGCACAGACTGTCCTCCTGGCTCATCTGGTTTGAGTTAAACCCTCCTGCCTTGCACAAGTGCCAAGTGCCTCTTTGCCAGACCCAGTGACAGGCTCAGGGCTGTGCTCGTGGTGGGTCCCCCATCCCCCTGCGCCTGTGCTGGCTCAGGATGCTCTTTCCTGCCTTGCTCTGCAGTGGGGCTGAGGACATCGCCCCTGCAGCTGCCAGGGGGTGGTGGGGAACAGAGCAGTGTAGGGCTGTCTGCGTCCAGAAGAAGAGGGTTTGCAGAGGTGTGGTGTGGGGGCATCAACAGCCATCCCATCCTGGGGAGATCCAAGTGCAACAACTACTGCAAAGGAGCCAAAGTCTGACCCTCCCCAGGGGCTCTTAACTCTGGGATGCCAACAACCACTGCAGACTCTGGAGCCAGCACGTTCCCTCAGGTCCCTGTCTAGTCCTCCTCCAGCCCGGGGGAGCCCTCAGGCTCAGCCCCCCAGGCAGTGAAGCGTGGGACAGTGAGCCACGGTCCCGTGCATGGCAGGAGCTTCATGGGGAGCAGGGAGGTGCTGGGGGTGCCAGAGCAGGGACCAGCTGTGCCAATGACCCTTAGCTGTGATTTTCAGCTATTGCCCAAGCTGATCCCTCCCTGCCTTTGCCCTGGATGCTGTTTCCCACACTAAGCAAGGAAGCTTTGGCCCTGCTGTCCGTGTCCCTGGGGATGCTCTGGTCCGTGTCCCTGGGGATGCTCTGGACCACGACAGACACCTCCCGCTCAGGGAGCACTGTCGGGCAAAGGGCACAAACCCTTTCCCTCCCACCCAGGGGTTACTTTTTAAAACAAAACAGAGCTGCGCAGGGGCAGGCGTGTCCCACAGTGCCCCGCGGCTTGGCAGCCACAGCCGAGCCAGACCCGCCTTCGGCAGCGAGACTTTGTGGTGGGAGCACGGGGGGGCCCACGGCCCCGGCAGGGCTCACCGTGGGGCCAGGGCCACCACCACCATCCCATCCGTGTCTTCTGCCCCACGACACGGTCCTGCCACTCTTGCCTGCCTTGGGAAGTGACATGGGTGGAGGTCCCCAGGGCTGCGGTGCCTCCCCAGCAGGGAAGGGGCTACGCACATGGGAGGATGTGGGGAAGGAAAGGCAGCCTGGGACAGCCGAGGAGGCAGGAGGAGGGAAGAAAAGGGGAATTCATCTGGGAGTGAACAAAGGAGAGGGGTGAAAGAGGGCTTCTGTTTCTCCTATCGAGATGCCCCGGGGCCGCAGGGAGACGAGCCCTGGGTGCGCACAGTCACCCCCCGCCCACAGCACTTTGTGAGCGGAGAAGGTCTTTCCGTGAGCCGGGGTGGGGAAGGAGGTGCAAGCGGGGAGGGAGGAGGGGGGAAGGGGTGACACGAGCACCCCGCCCGCCTCCTAAACCCCTCCCCGTGGCCGCGGCAGAAGGGCCGTGCCCGGCCCCCTCCCCCTCGGCCCACGTGTCTGTCATGGCTCCGGGGCAGGTTCCTGGCATCGGGCTGTTGCTTTTTGAAAGTTTGATTGTTGCTTTTTAAAAGTTTGATGGGGTCCCTTCCCCATCCCGCTACCGTGCGCCGGCGGGCGGGACTGGTGGGCTGCCAGCGTGGTAATCCCTGCCCGAGAGCNTGCTTCCAATGCCGCAGAGCCCAACTTCCCAAGCAGGGGCTCACAAGGAGGAAGCTGGAGCCCCCAGGACACCCCCCCTGCCCCCCCACCTCATTTCTAGGGTGTAAAAGGGTTGCTTTTCCGTTCCCCTTGTCGTTTCATTCCCATTTCTCCCACACAGGAGGGATTAGCTTCACAGCACAACACAAGGAAACAGGGGTGAAGTCCAAGAGGGCCCCCCTGCCATGGCAGCACTTGGGGGTGCCAGGAAGTGTGTGGCAAATCTGGAAATCACGAGCAGTCTGAGTCTTGGCAGCATTTCAAGGGAGGCAGAGCACCCCAGACTCTGCTCCCAGCAGGCAGGACCTGGAATCACCCATTCTGGGAACTGGACGTACTGGAAGGATGGCTGAGTGCTGGTGGGACTTGGAATGGCTGGAGGTAGGAGAGCAGGAAACAGTGCAGGGAATTGGGCTGGGGGGAAACTGGGCTCAACTGGTGCTCAGGGTTTATGTAGTTACAAACTGGCACAGCTGGCACAAGAAACTTGGGAGGAAGGATAAAACTGGCCACAGCTAGCACTGGGGATATCTGGGAAATGGGGGTAGCTAGTGCTGAGAGAACTGGGCAAAGCCAGTGGTGGGGGGGTGGGGGGTGGAATCCCCCGGTGCCCCAGGACTCTGTGGTGCCTCAGGATTCAGGGGGACCCCAGGCCAGGGTGTTTTGGGTGACCTGGGACTGTATTTGGGTCCCTGCACCCCAGAATTTGGGCTACCACAGGGTCCTGTGCAGCCTGTGGCTCCTGCATTCAGGGTGTGCCGGGACCCCACACACCCTGGGGTCAGCAGCTGCTGAGATGCTGCCTACCCTGTTGTGTGGGGCAGCGATGTCCTGGGGGTGCTCATTACTGCAGCCCCTCACGGGGTGCACCTCACCCTTGCCAACTCCCACCCCAAGCTTCAATCCAGTCTCCGTGCGGGGAATCACCCTAGAANCTCTGTGTGTGCTGCGTGTTCCCGTGTGTTGTTCCGTTGCTGGGTGAGTCATTCCCAGCCTGCCTGGGGCTCTGCTGCGCTCCCGAGCCGGGAAGCAAACTGAGCTTGGATTGCAGCAGGGACAGGAGGAGCCAACCAGCCGGGGAAGCGGCATTTTGCCTGTGCCCTTGACATTGGACCCCTCCGTCCTCAGGGAACGGTTGGGGGAGGTTGGCTTTGGGGTGCCCTGGCTCTCACCAGTGTCCCCAGCTGTGAGGGACATCTCCCTTTCCTGCTTCCAATGCCGCAGAGCCCAACTTCCCAAGCAGGGGCTCACAAGGAGGAAGCTGGAGCCCCCAGGACAACCCCCCTGCTCTCCCGCCTCATTTCTAGGGTGTAAAAGGGTTGCTTTTCTGTTCCCCTTGTCATTTCATTCCCATTTCTCCCACACAGGAGGGATTAGCTTCACAGCACAACACAAGGAAACGGGTGAAGTCCAAGAGGGCCCCCTGCCATGGCAGCACTTGGGGGTGCCAGGAAGTGTGTGGCAAATCTGGAAATCACGAGCTGCCTGAGTCTTGGCAGGATTTCAAGGAAGGCAGAGCACCCCAGACTCTGCTCCCAGCAGGCAGGACCTGGAATCACCCATTCTGGGAACTGGACATACTGGAAGGATGGCTGAGTGCTGGTGGGACTTGGAATGGCTGGAGGTAGGAGAGCAGGAAACAGTGCAGGGAATTGGGCTGGGGGGAAACTGGGCTCAACTGGTGCTCAGGGTTTATGTAGTTACAAACTGGCACAGCTGGCACAAGAAACTTGGGAGGAAGGATAAAACTGGCCACAGCTAGCACTGGGGATATCTGGGAAATGGGGGTAGCTAGTGCTGAGAGAAATGGGCAAAGCCAGTGGGGGGGTGGGGGGTGGAATCCCCCGGTGCCCCAGGGCTCTGTGGTGCCTCAGGATTCAGGGGGACCCCAGGCCAGGGTGTTTTGGGTGACCTGGGACTGTATTTGGGTCCCTGCACCCCAGAATTTGGGCTACCACAGGGTCCTGTGCAGCCTGTGGCTCCTGCATTCAGGGTGTGCCGGGACCCCACACACCCTGGGGTCAGCAGCTGCTGAGATGCTGCCTACCCTGTTGTGTGGGGCAGCGATGTCCTGGGGGTGCTCATTACTGCAGCCCCTCACGGGGTGCACCTCACCCTTGCCAACTCCCACCCCAACCTTCAATCCAGTCTCCGTGCAGGGAATCACCCTAGAAAAGGGGGGTGTACGAGGAGTCACCCCGGGATGTGCCCCCAGAGCTGCCCTCCCAAGTCCCCTTTTCCCAGGGATGCCTTTCCCAAGGAAGGGCCCTGACTGTTGCGAGTTGTCTCCACCCAGGTTCTGGATAACTCCACCCGCTGCTGCCTCTCAGCTCCTCCTCCCAGTTACAGCCCAGCTGGGATATAAGCAAGTCACTCAGACATCGGGAGCTGCCGCGACAGCTGGGCGGGTGGCGTGGGACATCGCGCCGTGACCTGTGCCGTGTCCTTCACCTCGACCCCGGACCCCATGGCGACGCCTTCGCAGAAGAGGAGCACCCGCAGCGGGGCTTCGGGGACCCCCTTGTCCCCCACCCGCATCACCCGCCTGCAGGAGAAGGAGGACCTGCAGGAGCTCAATGACCGCTTGGCCGTCTACATCGACAAGGTGCGTTCGCTGGAGCTGGAGAACGCCGGCCTGAGGCTCCGCATCACCGAGTCCGAGGAGGTGGTGAGCCGAGAGGTCTCAGGCATTAAGGCTGCCTATGAGTCGGAGCTGGCAGATGCCCGCAAGACCTTGGATTCGGTGGCAAAGGAGAGAGCTCGGCTGCAGCTGGAGCTCAGCAAAGTCCGTGAGGAGCACAAGGAGCTGAAAGCCCGGTGAGTGCCCTGGGAATGGGGGGGGCCCACAGTGGTGAGTGCCCTGGGAACAGGGGGCACCGCTGCGGGATGGGCGCTGTCGTCATGCTTGGCAGGGAGCCGGGGGGGGAGAAGGAGCAACCTGGAGGAGGCAGGGAGAGGAAAAATCCATGACCCAGCTGGGGCAGGAGTGTCCATGGTGAGGACAGAGAGAGGAGAGAAGCTCTCTCAGCATTCCTGCTCTCCCTCCAAGCGCCATCTTTGGCCAGGATGCCCTTGGGGGGAGTTTGGGGGAGCAGAGCTGTGAAGGCTCAGGGCTGGGGTTGAGCAGACATGCCCTGGGCCCCTGGGAGGGTCCGTGCGACGTGGGGCACGAGCGCGAGGCTGGCAGCCCCTCTGCCTTCGTCATTCTGGAGATATTCCTAAACACGCTCCGGCACAGCCCGGGAAGTGGTGCCAGCCAGCTGGCTCTGTCCTGCCCACAGATCTCGCCTGCTCGTCCTATTTTCCTCTGGTGTCTTTGGCACCAGTTAAAGAACCTGCTCGGGTTTTGTTTGCCTTAACTCTCCCTGTGCCGAGCTGTTTCCACTCTGTAGGATCCCTGGCTTTGGGGGAAGCAGTGCAGGGGCAGCACCCGTGTCCCTCTCCCACCTGCTGTTGCTGAGTGATGTGCTCCCAGTCAGCACTGAGTCTCAAATCCCCCCAGCCACTTCCCATTGGATTCATCTCTTTCCCTCCCTGCCATCAGAAATGCCCCCCTCCTGGGCCCCTCCCTGCTGCCACTGGGTCCCTCTGCCCTCCCCTCCTCAGGGCTGTTGCCGGTGACCAGCACAGGTCCCCTGAGGACGCGGGTCCCTGAGGACACGGGGCTTCCTGGCCAATGTCACTGCTGGCCAGGCAGGGGCTGGCACTTGGCTTTCCCCAGGCTCTGCCAGCCCATGCAGTGTCAGGATGTGTCCCTGTAACACTCAGAGCTCCCTGAGTCCTGCTCCATGGAAGGAGCAAGCGGATCCCTTTCCGTCATCAGCTTTGGCTTGCGGCCGGATCCGGGCTGGGCAGTGTTGGGACAACCCCCTCTTCCTCCATTTGATCTTTCGCCTCTTATTCTGGACGCCTCGTTTTGAGTCTGTACCAAATGAGGCTAAAATTAGCTTTCCTTGGAAGACGCCATAAATATTCTACCTACTGGGAGGGAGAGAACATGCTGCCTGTTACAAACGTCTCCAGAAGCTGTTCAGGGTTTTATTTATATTTAACTTTCTATTTCTCGTGCACCGCTGCATCTCTGTCCTTGGATAAGCCAGCTTCACTCATCCCACTTGCCGCTCACCAGATCCCTACTCCCAGATCCCAAGGATCCGGGTGCCGGAGGGAGGAGGAGCTGAGCTGTCTAAAGGCTTTTGCTGCCTTATGCAAACATGGAACTATCTTGGCCACAATCTTTGAGGGCTGCAAAAAATGCCGAGCCCGCAGCCTGGGCTGGCAGGGAGCTGGGAGCTGGGAGCTGGCTGTGCTGCAGAGCCAGCCCTGTGGAAAATGGATGGGGAGTTTTTCCCTGCGACGGGCTGTGCTCCGGGAACTTGTGTGTGTGTTCCTGACAAACCCCCTGAAAAAGGTTCTGTGATTCTAGGGGGTTCCCAAAGAGCAGTTTGTGGCTGGGAGGTGGGTTTCGGTGGGTTTTGGAGAGCGCTTGGTGCGCGGGGCTCTGGGGGACAGGGGTGTTTCTGTGTTGAGTTGTCTCTGAGTCACAGTCGGTGAGGTGGAAGAGCGGTTCTGCGGGGGAAGCTAGTGCTGTTCATTCCTGCCTCTGGTGTGTCCCCACTTCCTTGGGTGCGGTATCAGGGCTGCTCTCCAACCCCCAAAACCCTTGTAAAGTCCCCACAAGCTTTGTAAAGGGGCTGCAGCTGATCTCGTGTCCGTGGGGACCCGCTTGATGTGGCAGTGCTGCTCAGAGAAGGGCAGGATCGGCTGCCGAGCCGTGATGCTGCTCGTTGGGCTCAGTTTGGCTGTGGTGTCCCGAGTCTTTGGGGCATGGGGGAAGGGGGCAGCCACAAGGCCAGCTCTCTGGAGGGGCTGGAACTGTTGGCAGGATCAGGAAGGGCCTGCTCAGGTTTTGTTCTGCTCCCTGACATCCAGCTACATAGGGATGTGCCCGCTCTCCTGGCTCTCCCTGCCCACTCCAAGCCCTTGGGTCAGCAGCTGGTCTGGGGCTGCTTTGCTGACCTTGACACAGTGACGCTTTGCCAAGTAAGTAACTGGCAGCCCTCTGCATCCCTCACTGTGCCTGTCAGCCCTGGGGAAGCACTGGGTATCTCCCACAGGGCAGGCACCCGGGGTGGTCTTATCAGCACCCACAGCATCGCCGCTGCTCACCGCAGGGGTTGTCTCACCAGCACAGAGGGAGGGTGGGGGGCCAGGGATGCCACTGCATGATGTGTCTGGTTGTGACACAGTGCCGGGTGCTGGGTTCTCTGTTTGGGGTGAGGGAAGAGATGCTGGCTGGAGGGGAGAGGTCGTGCAAACAGGGGACCAGTCTAACCAGTACCGACGCACTGCNGGTTCTCTGTTTGGGGTGAGGGAAGAGATGCTGGCTGGAGGGGAGAGGTCGTGCAAACAGGGGACCAGTCTAACCAGTACCGATGCACTGCTGCAAGAGCTGCATGGGTGGAGGGTCTGGGCATAGCTGAGATGGGAGGTGCAGGCAGCTACCTGCTCTCTCCCTCCTGCCTCCCCTCTGTCCCTGACCAGCTGCTTTGCCTTTGGGTTGGACCTTTCCACTGCCTGTTTGGCTTCTCCCAAGGGTGATCCCAAAGTTTCCACCGGGCTCCTTGCACAGGGACCCTGTGCAGCCTGGTGCTGGCTGCGCCCCAGGACAAGGGACACCTCCAGGCAGCACTGCCTGGCCCTGTTCCACGGGTGTCCCCAGCTCTTGATGGCCTGTGGATATGCTGGAGCCATGCTTGAGGCAAAGCAGAGGGTGTGGTAAGGGTGGCTGGTGACTCAGGGGTGCTGGCAGCATCAGCATCGTCCACTCCCAGACCGTGGGGAAAGACAGGACCAGTCTGAGCCAGTGTTGTCTCTGGTGTCCTCGACAATGCCCTTGTCCTCTGGTGTTCTTGGAGGACACCTGGAATCCAGCGCAGCACTGGGCTGTTGGAGAGATGTTCTGTGCCCAGTTCTGCCCATCACCCCCTCTCCTTGAGCTAATTCCTGACTCTCAGGGTAAAGAGGAGCCACAGCCCCTGCCTTGCTCCGTGAGGATTCACCCCATACCAGATGTGTGATGTTTGTCAGTGCAAGGGGTGTAGGATACAGTCCTTGGGCACCTCCATCACCAGGAGAGGCCCCCTGGGGGGTTCAGTGCCCACTCCATGGGTGAGGGTTGGCCTTGCAGGGACCAGCTCCCTCCTCCAAGGCAGGAAGCAGCCCTCGTTAGCACCGCGGCTGATGAGCGATGCCTTCCTGAATTGCAGCCCCTAACCCAATTAAGCCGGTGCCTTGGCAGCGCCTCTGCCTCCGAGGCCCAGACCTCATCCCTGGCCCTAATGAGGACAAATCTCCTGTTTCCCAAAGGTTGTTGTGGGGGGAGGAAGCTCATCCAGGGACAGAGCAAGGGCAGCAGCAGTGGGGTGCCAGGAGGTGAACCCCACAGCCCTTCCCCAGCCCAGGGGGTTTTGCCCTGTGCTGGGTTCAGTGAAGACCCTCCAGGCAGGAGCAGGTAAATGGGATCCATTTAGTTGAAAACGAGTGGGGGTGGAATTAAGATTTAGTGCTGCCATGAGGCCAGGCCCCTCTTTCGGCAGCAATGAGCTTGTGCTGGAACATTTTGCGTGGGGTGAAACCTCAGGCTCCTGGGCTGTTCCCCCCCTCTGCCTCATGGAATCCCTGCCAGGGAGGGAATGCTTCGGCTGGGAGGAGGCTTTGCCCTTTGGAGCAAACAAAGAGCAGCTTGTACAGCTGGGGATGCTTTGGGGGAGTCGGCAACACAGAACTGGGCTGGGCTGGCCACGCGTGCCTGTCTGGGACCCTCTCAAACATGCCACCGTGAGTCTCCAGCACCACAGAAACATTGGTTTTCCCTTGACATCTGCAGGCAACAGCTTGGGATGGCTGGGCTCCTGGGAGGGAGAAATTCTTGCCTGTGCAAACATTCAGCCCCTCTTTTTCCAAGGACAACCTCAGCAGAGGAACAGGCTCCAGCACTTTCGGTTTGTGGCCCCGCTCCCATTGCTGCGTTTGCCAGCGTCTTCCAACCGTGGCTCTTCCTCTTGCTGTTCTGGGGGATGAGGGGACTAAGAGGAAATCCTCCTGCCTTAAACATTTTTATGTAGATAGGATCCACTCTTCAAATTAAGGACCTTATCCTTGGAGCTGGGGATTAAAGAGAAACGATTGCAAAGAGAATCAGGGCTGGGTTTAGTGTGGGAAGGGATCCATCCCCGACATCCTGGCCTGGTCTGGTGCCATGTGCTGCCACAAGTGTTTTGCAGCCTCGCACGTGTCACTTCACTTGTCTGAATGCCATCAACACTCAAACTCTGGAGCCCAGAGAACCGGGAGTTGTTCCCAGCATGGTGCTCAGGGAGGCAGATGGAGAGGGTGGCGTGGCTGGGGTGGGACACACAGGGTGGCTGCCAGGTCCATGTTCTGCTGAATTTGTGCCCTTTGGGAGCTGCAATTTCCTCTCCTGCTCCTGGCAACGAGCAGAGGAGGAAGCCCTGCTCTCCCTCTGGTCCTGGCCAAAATTAGGGCTGGCACAGAGGATTGCCTGGGAAGAGTCAGCCTGGTGGGTTTGGGATGAGCTGGGAATTACCTCCCCCTGTCCTGCCACTGGCTGCCATTACCTGTTTCACCATCCTGCTCTTTGTGAGGCTGTGTGCTGAGCCTGTTCCTCTGTGACGAGCTCAGCACGTTCC
Source organism: Pachyramphus minor (assembly GCA_013397135.1). Classification (NCBI taxonomy): domain Eukaryota; kingdom Metazoa; phylum Chordata; class Aves; order Passeriformes; family Tyrannidae; genus Pachyramphus; species Pachyramphus minor. The sequence continues at coordinate 28,758 of VYXB01009199.1, read as the reverse complement.
CAAACAGCTGAGGCTGGTGCCATGTGAAACCTGTCTCTGTCTGCAGCTGCTGTCAGACACCCACAGCCACTCACCGGGGTGTCGGGGCTGGGTGCCCACCTGCCTCTGCTCCCTTCCCCTCACTGCCCAGGGCTGAATAGCTCCAGTGTGAACTTCAACAACTGTGGGGGGCTGGCACAGCCCCCTGCCCTGCTTGGTGTAGTGGCAGCTGCAGCCCTGAGTGCAGAGACCTCTGTTTGACAGCCAGGCTCTCGGCCACCCGGGAGAAGAGCGAGTTCATGGAATCATGGAATGGTTTAGTTTGAAAGGGACCTTAAAGCTTATCTTATTCCAGCTCCCTGTCATGGACAGGGACACTTTCCACTGGACCAGATTGCTCCAAGCCCTAACCTGGCCTTGGACACTTCCAGGGAAAGGGCAGCCACAACTTCTCTGGGCAACCTGGGCCAGTGTCTTACCACCCTCACAGGGAAGAATGTCTTCCTAGTATCTAATCTAAATCTGTCCTCTCACTTTAAAACTATTCCTCTTTGCCCTATCACTCCATAAAATACGTATATGTGTCCTAGTTCCTGTATGTGAAGGACATCACAGTATGTCTGTGAACCAATGGTGTGATCCAGGGCTGTGGGTGTTGAGGAGAGCCAAAGGGTGTGGAAGTTGGTTAATGAAGTGCAGTGAACCCAACCCACAGAGATACCACAAAACCCAGCTGGGGTTGGGACACCTCCGTTCCTGAGCAAGGCTGAGTCAACACTGCACGTTATTGGTCATAAACCAATTTCATTTTTCCAGTGAAGATGAAGGTGCCCTTGGGGTGTCCTCCACCAGCTGCAGTCAACCCTTATGCCCTGTTTCTGCCTTCCCATGGTGAGTAGAGCCAGAAGTTGTTACAGCAGCAGGGACACAGTTCCTCAGCACCCAGGGTGCAAGGTGGGTGCTGCCCTGCCTGTACTTTACCTTCCTTACTTACAGGGTTGCCCAATTGCAGGTGTTGGCACCATAAACCTGCAGAGAGGTGACAGAGCCAGGGTAGCAGGAAATATGGTCTCTGCTGAAGCTGTTGAATATTTGTGTCGGGACTGTGAGTGGCTCAGAAGCACCTCTGTAGGAGCAAGGTTCTGATAGCACAGGTCTCTCCACCCTCCTGGACAGGAGCCACCTCCAGCCACTTGCTCTGGCTCCTGCTTTCCACACTGGCATCCTCCTGCCATCCAGTTTAGTGCCCTCATCCTGGTCAGGAAGAGTTTGGCGTCTCCCTGCCGCGGTGCTTGACTGGAGCTCAGAACTTCCAGTTTGTTGGGGGGGTTATTTAATAACAGTGGAAGGACACACTTGCTCCCTTAAAACCTCATCTCTGAGTTATGTGAGCCCAAATAAACCTCCAAGTTCTTGGTGTGGATGTGTAACATGTGGGCTTCAAAGGAAACTTGGCCCCAGCACCCATGGGCACCGAGGGTGGCCAGTTGCCCCACTGCAGCTCCCAGTCCTGACTGGGAAGAGCTGCAGGTCCCCCTCTCCTTGCAGTGCAGTGGGCTCGCCGTGGCTGTGGAAGGGCTCTGGAGCAGCCCTGGCAGAGCAGGGGGATGAGTCACTCTCAGCCGTGTCTCCGGGCTGGAGCAGGGTGCGGCACTGCGGGGCCGTGTTTCGGGGGCTGCCGCTGCTCCGGCAGTCACGCTCGCCTGCCCTGTCCTTCCTGGCATGACAGTGGGTAACCTGCTCCCCAGCAGCATCTGTGGGGTGTGAGGATGCTCCACTGCAAGGCACTGTGTTGAGCAGGGAGAAATTAGAAGGAGTTTTCTGAGCTGAGCCTTTATGCTGTGAGCTTTAGGGGGGGAACAGGAGTGTTGTGGAGAGCAGCCTTGCCCCTTGGCATCATGCTTTACCATCTGGGTGGGCCCCAGACCCTCCATTTGCAGGGCAGAGACGCTGCTTTTCGCAGCCCAGCCTTAGCTGTGCCATTCCTGTGGAAAAAGCTGGATTGTGTTTGCCCGGTGGTGAGCGTGGTGTGGGCACGTGGGGCTGAGCAGGAGGGAGGTGCTGGGGAGACTCTCATGGAGACCCTGTTTGCAGGGTGGTTCCGTGCAAGCAGCAATTGGGGCTGAATTGTGCTTTCTAGGGATGCCACGTCTGCAGTCCTCGCTCTGGGGAAGTGGTTATTTCCTGCCCACGTGCCAGAGCAGGTCTGGGCTCTGTCCCGGCACAGTTCGGGCTGGAGGGGAAAGTGGCAGAGAGTATGGCAGAGCACAGCAAAACATTGGTGTTCACCTTGGCCACTGCTCAGCCCTGCATTTTGCCAGCGGCATCCTGTCCCATCCCATCCCAGCAGCCACCCTGACAGCGGCTGGAGCTCGTGGTGCTGGCGCTGACTCACAGCGGCCGTCGAGCGCAAACAAAGCAGCTCCAGCGCAGCCCTCGCTGCCACCGCCACGCGCAAACAGACCTTGTGGCAATGTAAACACCTCGCCTGCCTTTATCTGCACTGCTGGAGCCAGGATAGCAAACCCTTTTGTTCCCAGGAAGATGGGTGGCAGCTGGATCCAACAATCCCCTGCTTTGTTTCTTAAGCAAATGTTGCTGGCCGGAAGCTTTGCGTACCCGGACTTACGGAAAACAAGGTGAGCTGCTGCTACTGGAGAGAAAAAAGAAGGCCTTGAGCTTCTTCTGTGTTTTGCCTCTCGTGGCTCCTCTCCACCTTGTCCCACCTTATGCAGGGATTCTGTTCCCACTTTGGGGCACGATGCAGTCGTACAAAGTGATCTCCTCGTCCCTTCCCATCACCCCTTTGCATTCAAGGACCACATGTGTGAGCAGAGGGAAAGGAGACAATGTCTGTACGGTGGCAGCATGTTTTCCTGCTCCTGGGGCTGGGATTGCATTCCTGCCTCTTCTCTATTGCCCCAGGTCCTGGCCATGTTGGCAGCTCCCAGCGAAACAGGAGCTTGCGGCTGTTTCCCCCCAGTGCTCCTGGTCCTGAAGACATGACTAATACGAGTGAGTCAGCTCCCTGTTTTTAACTCCATTTGTAAGGCTCTGGCCATGCCCAATCCCCCAAGGAAACACCGGGATTCTGTGCTTTGTCTTCATCCTTTGAGGTGGTGGTTTATGGGCTTTGCATTTCTCGTTCATCCGGAGAAGGATGTATTAAAGTGAATGGAAAATTCTGAGGTTTCCATGGAGGTGCAACACTCGGAGCTGTTTTAGGTGAAAAAAAAAAAAAAAAGACAAAAAAACAACTGTCCCATTGAGATTTAGTCCAGTTATCACAAAACTGGGTTTTGCTGCGTCGCAGTGAGATAGTCAAGGCTGGGCAAAACTCCTTAAATTTCATCCAGTCCAAAGTGTAATTGTTAGTTTGTTGTTACGTTAAATATAATACAATTATATTAATGATACAAAACTCACTTCTCACTATGGCGAGACTTGGAATTTCCTTCTTCCCTCCTCTTCCCAAAAGTTTTAGTGAGGCTTTTGTATCATATACTACCTAAAAATTGTTAGGAAATTCTGGATTGGAAAACAAGCTGACAACACTCTTGGTGGGAGTTTGAATCGATGATCCTTGTGAGTCCCTTCCAACTCAGGATATTCCATGATTCCAAGGTTTCTTCTTGTGCTTTTCCTACTGAAACTCAGAAGGTGGAATTGAGTGGCATGGAAGGTGGTGTATTCACACACTTGAGTAATGTCTCTAAATTCTCTTTCCAGCACAATTCCAGGCATTTTTAACAAGATCCTTTTTCCTGATGAAGGGTGTTATTACTTTAATCTGTATTTAAGATGCTTTAATTCAACCAAGTGTCTTTTAGATAACCTGATTCAAATTCCATGGGAAGCAGGGAAAGGCAGGCTGGCATGTTTGGAATGGATGGGTTTGGTGGGGATTGCCCAGTGTTTGATCATGGTGTTCTCAGGAGCTGAGATGTTCAGGTTTATTAAGAGATAGAGTCATATAATTCAGGTTGGAAAAGTCTTTTGAGATCATTGAGTCTGGCTGTTCCCTCAGCACTGCCAAGGCTCCTCTAACCTGTGTCCCCAAGTAGCACATCCACAGGCCTGTTAAATCCCCCGGGAATGGTGACTCCACCCCTGCCCTGCGCAGCCTCTTCAAGTCTTTGGTGATGTTTTTTCAGTGGAAAATGTAGTTTCTGCGAGGGAGGAACCAGCCCTCCCTCTGGAAACCTCAGGCTCAACCCATCCCCTCCAGACCTGTAGATACTGGCCAGGTTTTCCTGGTGCCATGCAGACAATTCCCAGTTACTAAATCAAATTTCAGCTGGAAGCATTTTGCATGTCACCCCAGCCTGGAGGCTCGTTCCAGCTAAGCCACAGTTTGGTGGTGGAGGGGTTCCACAGGGAAATCCTGCCCTCATTTTGTGGTGCCAGGCCCTGTGTGCTCCCAACACTGGGGACTCCAGCAGCTGATCCTCCCGTGCGCTTTGCATCCTCTTTGCATCTGTCTCCTGGGGCTTGCTGCTGCCTGGAAAAGCTACAGGCACTTGGGAAAGGGAGTTCCACAGGCAGCAGTGGGGGGTCCCACGGGTAGCAAAGAGAGTCTCACAGGCAGCAAGGGGGGTCCCACAGACAACAAGGGGGGTCTCACAGACAACAAGGGGGGTCCTGCAGGTGGCAGAGAGGTCTCAGGCAGCCAGGCACTGGCAGACCTGGTGGGACGTTGTGATGTCTGCTCCAAGCTGGGACACATGTCCATGGAGGATAAACCCTGCCCTTTGTCTGGGCAGACACACATATTTATGCCTGATGCAAACCTCCCCCTGAAAATGCAGTGTGGGCAGTGGAAAGCCAAGTCCTGCATGTTCTGCTGGTGTCTCTCACATGGCAAAAGGACAAAACCCTCTTTTCTAGCTCCAAACCCCCTCTGGTAATACCATCCACCCTCCAAAACCACGAACCCTCCTGTTACTAGGGGGACTCAGCCCAAACAGCAGTGTCACTTGGTGACTTGGGATTTCCATTCCGAGCTACTGGCAGAGCCTGGGGTGAGTCACCAGCTGGCATGACAGCCTGGGCAGGGAGAGAGCGACACTGGGGCTCCCCAGCCAGCACCGAGCTACAACACCATTAATTCTGAACAATTAATACACTATTTATTCTCGGAAATGTGTTTCCAGCTTTTCAGCAGTTGCAGGGCTGTCGGTCTGTGCTGCAGCTGCGTCCTGCATCAGTTGGTTGTGGTGCTGCTGAAACCAAAGTTCTTCTCCCATCGTGAGGGGGGAGGCTGTGGGGTGACAGTGGGTGGGCACGGGGTGTTTTCTCTGGTGCATCCAGGAAAAGGGGAAAAGCTCTTTCAAGCCTTCAGGAGGACCAGTCCCTGGAGGTACTGCTGTGGTCAGGTCCCATTGGGCTGGAGTTTGTGTGTACCACGGCTCCCAGTGAGGCTCCTGGTGATGGAGCTTGTGGAGAGACAGGAATTACTTGGATTTGTGGAATGCCAGCCTGAGGGCCCATTTGCATCCCCATGAAATGCTCTTTCCTAGTTTCCAACAAAGCAGCGGTTTTGGTTTGTTTTAGGAAGGCAAAGAAAGACCAGATCCCGATGCCAGGAGGGGGAAGTCCAGCTCTTGGGAGATGCCAATGAGCTGTTTTCATCCCTCTGGGGCCCTGTGGGGCTGGACAAGCCCCTCAACCCCAGGGATAAGCATGCCAGGAATGTGCATTGGGCCAGCATCGACCCTGGCACCAGGAAGGCTCTTTGGCACCGCTGATGCCTGAGGGTGGGAGCTGATTCCGTGCATCCATGAGCCTGGCTGGTGCTGGCATCCCCAGCTGCCTTTGGCAGGGGTTTGGTGCCCCACAGGATGCCAGGTCCGTGCAGATGTTGTCCTTCCTATACATCACACTGGCTGTTTCCAGCTCCCCTGCTAGGAGACCAGCCTGTGTTTATCCTGGTGATTTGGCAGAGGCGCTGCGGCACAGATGAGTCAGAAGCTGGGAGAAGCTGCTTCACCACATTCCCATTGCCCCACCACAGAGGTTTTCCAAGTCCACCCCTCCTTGTGCTGTCCCTGCTGCTTGTTCCTGTGGGACCCTGGTCCCTGGGATCCTGTGGGGCCCCGGTCCCTGGGATGGGGGAACAATCCTTGATGGACAAACAACCCCTGGTATAGGGGGGCGATCCCTGCAGGACAGTAGGACAGTAGTAGGACAGTGACCCCTGGGATACATGCAGTGATCCTGGGGCCAATCCCTGGCACTGAAGGCTGTGCTGTGCAGAGCAGCCAGCTCAAGGTGGGGCAGAACAGGTTTTCTGGGTCCTCCCAGCAATGACAGATATCCGAGGGCACATGCTGCCTCTTCCACCTTGGGCTCCCAAGCTGTAAACGTGTCAAGAGCCTTTCCTGGGACAGTGTTCTCAGTCCTACAGTAGTGTGGCCAGGAGCAGGTGGGCGTGGACCTTGGCAGCCAGGTGGGACTGAAACCTGCAGTCCCAGGGGATTTGCAAATATACGTAAAGATTTATGGATGGGGCATGAGCCAGTGAGTTCCCTGAGTTGGCACATTCTCCAGGGTGGGGCAGCTGCAATTTGGAGCAGGGAAGGAGGGAAATGCCTGCACCTCCGCTGCCTCCAGCCCATCCATTTGTCCCCTTCACCACTCCCTGAAGCCTGCTGCTGCCCAAGCTTCAGTGACACTCGCAGGGAGAGTGGAAACCAAAGGGTGTTTCCTAAAGATGCGTGAAGTGGGCTCTGGCGTCTCAGAGAGGTTTGGCGTCCTTCCAGCAGCCTGGTGGGCTGGTGCCTGAAGCTGCTTCAATGAGCTCTGATGACTCTGTCCTGTCTTGACTTTTCCAGAGGGAGAGCCCAGACCTGCCAGGGTTCCAGGCTGGGATTTTGGGGCAGAGTAGGGGCAAGCAGTAGCAGATCCTGCTCGATGGGGCTGTCCCTGAGCCCTCTCTGAATCTGCCGTGTTGACTTTGCAGTCTCGTGTCTGTCAGTGCTGAGCGCAGCCAGAGCAGATCCAACTTTCCATTAACATTTGGATTTTCTGGCAGCTCAGCTGCAATTTTCATTCTTTTTTTTTTTTTCCTCCTTCCTGCTTTTAAAAGCTAAAAATAAAACGTCTTGAGGCCCCTTTTCCCTCCATCTTTTCTCTTGAGACATTTGTTTCTTGAGGATTTGATGCTTCTGTTGTGTTTTTTCCTCTTGGATTGTTTTTACCCATGGCTGTCCCAGCACAGAGGACCAAATCCTGTGGGGAACTGAGCTCAAGTCCCCTGCCTGCTGGCACCCAGCCCTCTGGGGTGGGTTTCTGCTTCCCTTTTCCCTGGGGGATTTGGGACCACAATGTCCCAAGACTCTAGCAGGCAGGATAGGGAGGCCAGTGGAACCCTCAGGGAGGAGGAGGAAGGTCTGGCTTTGTCCCCCTCTCCAGGGAAGTGGGAGTGACGCAGCTGCCATGGAAGTTTTTATTTTTAGCTGAGCGCCAGCTGGAGCCTGGGAGGTTTCTGGGGAATAAAAGCAGGACCTGAGGGGAGGAGAAGGGAAAACACAAAGCCCTGCCTGGGCTGGAGTGGGGATCAACAGGGCTGGCATGGAGCAGTGGGCAGTGGGGTCCCTGGCACCAGAGAGGACTCTGTCAGCTGTGGGCTGACAGCTTATCTGGAGGCTGCTGCCACATTCGGGGTCATGATGTGTTTGGAAAGAACACGGGGGAGATGCTCAGGTCCCGGGAAGCTGGAGCAGAGGACAGGACAGGATCCCTCCTGCAGAACTGCCCCCAAGCTCAGCCCCCATGGCTGGTGAGCTCTGAGCTCCTGGCTCTGCTCCTCATGATGTAACCCAGAGCTGAGCATAGGAGGCTTCTAAGGCAAAATGATTTGTCCTTGAGTCATCTGGGCTTTACCGTGGGGCTTTCCAGGCATCAACACCCAGAGCCCTGGATCCCTCTGTTCCCTGGAGAAGAACAATCTGATTGAGACAGAAGTGTAACTATCAGCATTTTCCTCTCTGTTTGTCACTTCTCAATGAAACTGCTGTCCCTGAAAGAGTTGGAGGATTCAGGATGTTCCAGAGCCCCATCCTGAAGAGCCAGTGGCCCCTGGCTGTATCCAAACCTCCACAGCCAACACGGCGAGCAAAGAGCTGCAGCAGCAAAACTCCCAGGACGAGCCTTTCCTGGAGTCACAGGGCAGTTCACTCTGTCAGGGATGGCAGGATCGACCCCCTGGCAGTGGTGGGGTGGCCACGCTGGCTGTGGGGACGAGTCACGGCCACATGGGAACACTCAGCCTCAAAGGCTGGTTGCAGTGAGCCTCGGAGCCTCCAGCTGCTCCCAGTTGGCATTCTTGTCCTATGAGTCACTGGCATGAAAGGAGTGGGTTGTGCAGGAAGGACCCGGCACAGAGCCCCAGCAGCAGCTCCAGCAAGTGGGACCATAGTTCTCCGGAAAAAGGAGACCAGCACCATTTCTTGGTCAGTTATTCCACTGCAGGCTAAAATTCTGAGTTCTCAAGATTGTTTAAATGCTATTTAGGCACAAACAAGGCTATTTTATGGAATTCATGGACTATGAAATCATACCATGTGCACATCGATACCCTCTTACCTGAGAGCCCCAAACACTGAAAATATCATATGAAAATCCGACAACAAAAACATCATATAATTTATCACAGAGCCGACATGTTACACTGAACCCTTTGCACCGCAACAGAGAGGGTCTGGGCTGGGAAAGGAACTTTCAGAAATGGAAACAAAGGCAGAGGATGGATCTTCACACACTTCCAAGAAAAAGTCTGCAAGCTGCTCCTGGATTCCCAGAGGCTCTTGGGCTCTGCTTTTCCTGACAGCAGCACTTTAAGTGGTTCTGAATTTTGTTGCTGTACATGTAGGAATAGTGATTTTTTTAAACTGTACTTCCTCAAGCTGAATTCCTGCGCTTTTAACATAGAATTCATCCTGGGATATAAAGTGGGATTTACGCTTAAAAACAGTGGCCTGGGATTTTGAAACCTTTGGTTTAGTCTGCAATATAACAGAATGGCTTTTCCATGCTGGCTCGGGTCAGGAAACAGAAAGAAATGCTGGAAAATCTTCTATTGGCCAAGCCAGGGTCTTCTCACAGCCCTGCGAGTCAGGGAATGCCGTCCCTGCTGGTCCTGGGGTCTCATTCCTGGTGGTCCTGGGGTCTCATTCCTGGTGGTCTGGACCCTGCCCTGGGATGGGCTGAGTGCCAGCGGTGCCACCGCCTGCTCTGTGGTATTTGTGACCCATGATCTCATGGCATGGGTGTTCACTCCCCGCCCCAGGCACGTGCCCCGGGGCTGGCGAGCAGCCAGTGCTTGGCCAGTGCTCACCCACAGCCCGGGGGCTCCACGACTGGTCCCAGGGCACATCCCACCTCCACCTGCCCCACATCCCATTTTGAGGGAAGTGAGATGTCAATCCCACTCTGGGGTTGGTGGCTGCTGGGGGCCCTTTGGGTCTTGTCTTTTTATAGGACCTACCAAAATAGCACCAGGCTGCATTTTAATGGTAGAGTCAGATCACATTCCCTGGTCACACAGTGGGGCTGTAAGGAATGGCCTTGACCTGCTGTCAGAGGCTGGAAAAGTGAGGGGGGCAGAGGGAGCCAGGATGGCACAGGAGTCTGGACGGTGATGTTGGAGGTCAGGAGACCCGTCCATAGCCCTGGGCTGGGCAGCTGAGGTGCCACAGCTCTGCACCACCAAGTGACAGCTGAGCTCGTGGGGAGGTCTGGCCACCCCAGTGCAGCTCCTGGCCCCTGCTTATCAGCCAGTGCCCCCATCTACTCCAGGAGAGGCACCAGGCTCCTGGCACTGGCAGGGTGCCACAGGCTCCTCTGCCCACTTGCCTCGGTAGCACAGTGCTGGCCACAGGGCATCTCCAGCTCCTCCCCAGCTGCTGCTGTGCCATCCAGCCCTGTGTCGCATGATGCCACACTCTGCCACACCACGCTGTGCCACACATGGATGGTATCATGTGCTCTGCCACACCACACCATGCTGCACCATGTCACACTGTGCCCCCTGTGCCACACCACACTGCATCATGTTCCACTGTGTCTCACTGTCCCAGTCCGGCCCCAGCCTGGTCAGCACTGGTCTCTCGTGGTGCAGCTGTGCCGTGGGTGTGCGTATCACACGTGGGGGCTGCACCCTGAGACACCTCTTGGTCCCCCAGTCCTCCCCAGCCCTTCCTGCTTTCCAGTATCCACACTGGGGCTGGATGGCTGGGACCTGCTGGTCCCCTCGGTGGGTGGGTGTTAGGGGTGATCCTGCAGCTCTTTTGGGGGTGGTCAGAGGGCTGTGGACATGATTCTCTCTGTGCTTGAGTTACATTTCGGGGGGGGGTTCTGAGAGCAGCCCTGAGGAGGTGTTGGTGGATGAGAAGCTTGGCATGACCTTAGAGCACCTTCCAGTACCTAAAGGGCCTTTAAAAACTGGAGAAGGACTTTGGACAAGGGTCTGGAGTGACAGGACAAGGCAAAATGGCTTCCCACTGCCAGAGGACAGGGTTAGATGGGATCTTGGGAAGAAATTCCTGGCTGTGAGGATGGTGAGGCCCTGGCACGAGGCCCCTGCCCAGAGAAGCTGTGGCTGCCCCATCCCTGGAAGTGGTCAAGACCAGGTTGGATGGGACTTGGAGCAACCTGGGCTAGTGGAATGTGTCCCTGCCCATGGCAGGGGGGGTGGGATTTGATGAGTTCTAAGGTCCCGTTGAACCCAAACCATTCTATCACTTCCTGATGACTATGATTCTCCCTGCCATGCAGATAACCTGTGCTGTCCTTTGGCCTGCAGGAATAGCAAGAAGGAAGGGGACCTGCTCACTGCCCAGGCACGCCTCAAGGATGTGGAGGCTTTGCTCAATTCCAAGGAAGCCGCGCTCTCCACAGCCCTGGGCGAGAAGAGGAATCTGGAGACTGAAGTGCGCGATCTGAGGGGACAGGTGGCCAAGGTGAGCAGTGGCAGCCCTGTCTCCAACCCTCCCAGAGACCCCTCTGTCCCCCCCTACCTGAGAGCTGCCAGGTGCCTGCTGTGCCAGGGGGCTGTGGGGCTGGTGCAGTTGGATGGTGGGTCCCCAGCCATACAGGATGCTGGGGTGTCCAGAGCCCACTGTGATGTTCCTTCTCAATTCCCTGCCAGCTGGAAAGTGCCTTGAATGAAGCCAAGAAGCAGCTGCAGGATGAGATGCTGCGCCGTGTGGACGCCGAGAACCGGCTGCAGACACTGAAGGAAGAGCTTGAATTCCAGAAAAACATCTACAGCGAGGTGAGCTACAACGTGCCACCACGGTGCTGGGGTCACTTGGGAGAACCCCGGCTCTGCGCAGTTGTGTCCCCTTCCTGAGGTGACACCGTGTCCCCTGACCTGTCCCCAGGAGCTGCGGGAGACCAAGCGCCGCCACGAGACCCGGCTGGTGGAGATCGACAACGGGCGGCAGCGGGAGTTTGAGAGCAAGCTCTCCGAGGCCCTGCAGGAGCTGAGGAGCCAGCACGAAGCCCAGATCAGGCTTTACAAGGAGGAACTGGAGAAGACCTATGGGGCGAAGGTGAGCAGCCCCCCCACACAACCCCCTTCTTCCCCCAGCCCCACAGAGCACTGGTGGGCAGCGGGTGCTGGGGATGCTGATCTCCCTGTCCCGTCCCCCAGCTGGAGAACGCCAAGCAGTCGGCTGAGAGGAACAGCAACATGGTGGGTGCTGCCCATGAGGAGCTGCAGCAGACCCGCATCCGCATCGACAACCTCTCCTCAGAAGTGAGCCAGCTGCAGAAGCAGGTGAGCAGGGGTTCCTTGGGATGTCTGCCCTGGAGATGGTCCTCTCCTGGGGATGATCCCCTTCTGGGCATGGTCCCGGGTGGAGTGGCCACCCTCACCTTCCCTCCCTGCAGTTGGCCGCCAAGGAAGCGAAGCTACATGATTTGGAGGATATTCTGGCCAGGGAACGTGAGACCAACCGGCGCCTGCTCTCCGAGAAGGAGCGGGAGATGGCCGAGATGCGGGCGCGCATGCAGCAGCAGCTGGATGAGTACCAGGAGCTGCTGGACATCAAGCTGGCTCTGGATATGGAGATCAACGCCTACCGCAAGCTGCTGGAGGGCGAGGAGGAGCGGTGAGCACGAGGCACTGCACCCAGCTCTGGGCTATGCGGGTCCCAGCCCTCATGTCCTCACTGGCTCCATCTCCCCTTCTCCCCCTGTCAGGCTGAGGCTGTCACCCAGCCCTTCCTCCCACAAAGGTACATCCCGAAGCCACTTGTCCACCCCAGGCTCCTCCAAGAAGCGGAAGCTGGAGGACAGTGAGAGCCGGACCAGCTTCTCCCACCACGCCCGGACCAGTGGCCGTGTCGGAGTGGAGGAGGTGGACTTGGAGGGCAAGTTTGTCCGTCTCAGGAACAAGTCCAATGAGGTGAGTTTCCTTCAGGGGGATCCCTGGGGTCCCTGGGGTGAAGTTCAGCCCTGCTCCATGGGCAGGAGGTGAATGGGACAAGCTGGGGAGGAACTGAGATTCTGAGTGTCTCTGCTCTCTCTCTCCTGCAGGACCAGGCAATGGGGAACTGGCAGATCAAGCGGCAGAATGGGGATGATCCCCCCATCACCTACCGCTTCCCCCCGAAGTTCACCCTGAAGGCTGGCCAGGTGGTCACGGTGAGTCACTGCCCAGGGGAGGATCCAGCTGGGATTGTGAGCCCCGGTGATGCAGAGCAGTTGGGGTGTGCTTTTTGCCATGATAGACCCGTGTTCCTGGGCTCTGGGCTCTGAAGACCTGAGAGGTCACTTTTCTACTGCTTTTCTCCCCAGATCTGGGCCTCAGGAGCTGGAGCGACCCACAGCCCCCCCAGCAACGTGGTGTGGAAAGCCCAGAGCAGCTGGGGCTCCGGGGACAGCCTGCGCACCGCCCTCATCAACTCCAACGGGGAGGTGAGAGCCGGTGACAGGTCTGGGCTGGGCCATGGGGAGTCAGCAGGCACTGAACCCCCAACTCCCTTCCTGTCCCCCACAGGAGGTGGCCATGCGGAAGCTGGTCCGCACCGTGATCATCAACGATGATGAAGATGAGGATGATGATGAAATGAACATCCACCACCGCCATCACCACGTGAGTAGGGCACTGGGGGTGCCAGTGGTCCCAGGGGGCCTGGGGGGGATGCAGTTCTGGTCCCAGTCAGGGTGTGAGGCAGCTCAGCACCACGAAGGGTCAGGAGTATGGGAGAAGGTAACAGGGAGTCTGCTGTGGAAACAACAGCTTGAGAGAAGGCAACAGACCTCTGACACCTGGAGGAGATCACAGCTCACCAAAAAAGGTTTTGAGACCTTGCTGGAAGTTGTCTCCAACCCTGAGCAACCTTGAGATGCCATGAAAAGTGTTGGAGGAGCTGGAGGGAGGCTGAGCTGGTACCCCACGTCACCGGGAGGACGGGATGGACAGAAGTTGATGGATGACACTTCTTGGCAGCAGCTGCTCCATCCTCTCTGCCTCATGAGGGTGCTGGAACAAATCCAGAGGTGGCTTTGTCCTTCTTCTCAGCCCATCATTCTCCTCATGCTGCTGAAACATGCACCAGGAGGATCAGCGAGCAGAGCAGGAAGCAGGCAGAGGAGCAGGCAGCAGGCAGAGAGTAGGCAGCAGGCAGAGAGTAGGCAGCATGCCAGGAACAGAGCTGCAGCCACTTCTCCCATAGAAACATCCCTGGCTGCAGCCCAGGAGCCCAGCCCATCCCACAGGATGTGTGTGTCCTGCACATGAGATGCCCACAGGAATCATGCGTGGAGAGGTGGCAAGAGATCTGCTGGATGCTGCCCCCGGGGCTCTGCAGGAGCAGGGTGGGGAATCCATCATCTGCCTTCCTTTGAGTTCTCTGGATCTGAAGAGCAGTGCTACATCAGCGGGTTGAGCTACTGGATTGTCCCACTCTTCTCTGCCCTTGTGAGGGGCAGTGCAGGGTCCAATTCTTGGGCCCCCAACAGAAGAAGGACATGAAGCTGCTGGAGCAAGTCCAGAAGTAGCCATGAAGATGCTCTGAGGGCTGGACCCCTCTGCTCTGGAGACAGGCTGGGAGAGCTGGAGGTATTCAGCCTGGAGAAGAGAAGGTTCCAGGGAGACCTTAGAGCCCCTTCCAGTGCCTGAAGGGGCTCCAAGAGAGGTGAAAAGGGACCTTGGACAAGGCAAAATGGCTTCCCGCTGCCAGAGGGCATGGTTAGATGGGATATTGGGAAGAAATTCTTCTCTATGAGGGTTGTGAGGCACTGGCACATGTTGCCCAGAGAAGCTGTGGCTGCCCCATCTCTGCAAGTGTTCAAGGCCAGGTTGGATGGGGCTTGGAGCAACCTGGTCTAGTGGAAGGTGTCCCTGTCCATGGCAGGGGGTGGAACGAGATGAGCTTTAAGGTCCATTCCAACCCAAACCATTCCATGATTCTGTGATTCTCTTCTGCATTGATTATGCCTGGACAAAGGAGCCAAGCTCCTGCAGCCAGTGCTGCCCATTCATCTGAAGGCTGAATCTTTTCCAAGAGCAAGTTTCCCCTTGGACAACCTCCAGCTCGTGAGGCAGCGAAGAAGAGGATATTTTCAGAGGAGCACAGTTCAGGTGTGCTGAGAGCCCAGGGTGCAAGGACAGCAGGGTGGGTCACCCACTGGCATCACACCAGCCCCAGTCATGTGGGATTAGAAATACAAAAATAACAATTCTGGTTTATTGTTTTTAAACCACACGATGGAGAGGATGGGCGAGTGCAGGCCCTCTTTGAGGCCTAAAGTGAAGAGGTCCACCAGGGTCACACCGTCATCCTCAGTGCAGGGGTTCAGTGCAGATGATACCTGTGCGGGGGCTCAAGGTGATTCTGTCTGTGCCCCTCATGTCTAGGGGAGCTGCAGCGGCTCTGGGGACCCCGGTGAATACAACCTGCGCTCCCGCACGATCGTGTGTGGCACGTGCGGCCAACCGGCCGACAAGTCGGGCACCCAGAACGCCGGCGTCAACACCATGTCCTCGGGCTCCTCCACCTCCAGCGTGACCGTCACCCGCAGCTACCGCAGCATGGGCGACCCTGGCATCAGCCTCGGGGACAACCTGGTGACCAGGAACTACCTCCTGGGGAACTCCAGTCCCCGCAGGCAGGTCAGTGCCATTCCCAGAGCCCGGGGCCGGGCTGTCCCAGTGCTGTCCGTTCTCAACAGGGCAGCACTGTAGGGGTCTCACCCCCTCCCTCCTGTCTTTCTCCCTGCTTTTGCTCTTCCTCTTTGGCTTCACACAAACCTCTTTGTAAGGGATTGGAGATTCTGAGAGGGATTGGAAAGGGATGTGGCCATAGCGGCTCTGCCCCAGTCCCATCCCATCCCTTCCCATCCCATCCCATCCCTTCCCATGCCATCCCATCCCTTCCCATCCCCTCCTGTCCCATCCCATTCCACATTCAGAGCATCCTCCGTCCTCCATGCACTCATTCCACCACTGCTGAGTGTTGTTCATGCTGGTAATGTGGACACTTCAGCACTTGAACATATATTTTATATCTATATAATATTAGATTAATATATGCTATGTTCTATATTAATATTGTCAGTCAATATTATAACCCTCAAGTATCACCTACCACTAGTTCTGAAATTTCTGAGCTATGAACACCCCGGCCTGGGGGGGTTTATTTATTGCACCACAAGGTGCAAGGCAGAGGTGAGCCCTGGGCACACAGCCCGGGCACTGTGGGCATGCAGAGGATCCCACTTGACACTTCACAGCCAGAGCAAAGAGTAACACTGGGTTCTTCTTAACCCTCTTCTTTTTCCTTCTCCCTCCCAGGCTCAGGCTGTGCAGAACTGCAGCATCATGTAACCCTGTGGCGCATTCCTGTGGTTCCTGCCCATCTCCAGCTAGGTGTTTGTTTTTTTTTCCCAAAGCAAAAGAAAGGTTCTTTTTCCCTTAAAAAAAAAAAAAAAATCAAAACCCAAGTTTGGGGGGTTTTGTTTTCTATAGCAGGAATTTTATATATATATATATATATTAAAAGTGCTAAAAGATGCTTTGATTTTTTTTTTTGTAAAGGAAAAATCTATTTCTATATAAAAAATCCAAACCAAAAAAAAGCTTCTCAGCTTCACAATTTTTTTAAAACTTCAGCCAAAGACAGCGAGGAATCGTGTTTACGGAGCAGCCATGCAGGAGGAGATCATAGCTGAAATGCTCTTTAGATTGTACCTTTTTTGCCAAAGCTTTTTACATAGGACTGGGAGAAGTGCAGCCATACCCACCGGGGCTGCTGTCTTGTCTCGAGTGGAGCACAGTGCCTTTACAACCCTTTTTCTTGGGATCTGAAGCCAAAATTCCCTTTTTTATTTTCTTTTTTCTTTTTTTCTTTTCTTTTTTTTTTTGTTTGTTTTTTGATTTGTGATTCCTGGTGGTGCTGGCGTGGGGGCTCCTGGCAGCTTGCAGGCAATGCCCATGTCTCTCCGTGGCCATTGCCCCCTCCCCAGCCCCCTGCCCGCCTGCACTCCCAGCGCGCCACGTACTGTATTCCCCATATTCCCCATCCCAGGCACCTTGTGCCCTTTGGGTTCCCTTTCTTATTTTTAAGCAGCCAAGTTGTGCCTTAGCCGAGGCGGGGGCCAGGCTGGGAACGCCGCTGGACCCCACAAGGCATCGAGTGGAGATGGAGTAGGGGAAGTGAAAACCCACCGGAGCCGCATCCCGGGACCAGATGGATTTGGCAGCTGGGGTGATGGACCTCGCTCCTGCAGGCTCAGCACCAGAAGGACCCTCCAGGTCCCTCTCTTTGGGGGCCACTGCATCTAACAGGGTTCGCCCCAGGTTTCTCGACCGTGGTTAGTCGGGCTCATCTCCGGTGGCTGGAGCTCAGGAACCGTTTCAGGGATGAGCTGAAGGATGCTCAGTCCAGGCAGGGCTGGTTTGCCAGGAAGGCACCAAGGAACGTGTTTTGTTTGAGTGAGGGGGATTTTGGGATCTGGCAGGAGCAGCTTCCCTCTCTGCAAAGGTCCATCCAGCTGTTGACAGAGATCTTGGCTTCTTGCCTTGATTGAGGAATGCCTGCAGCCCCCCCACCCTCAAGTGCAGGGGAGGGCAGGATCAGGTCCCAGGACAAGCCCCCCGCTCCAGCAGGATCTGGCCATGTATTGTATCCATGCTTGCAAAGCTTCTGTATTACTGCCTGTATCTCCTTCCAAAGTCAAAATACAGCCAAACCCTTCCCACGCTGTGTTGCTGTTGTCATTGCTGTCCAGGGGGGAATTTGGAGGTGCTGCACAGGGACCCCTCCAGGATCACTTTTAGCCCCACAGCCAGGGCTGGGGTTCAGCAGGTACTGTGAATGGGGGAAAGCAGGGTGGCCTCCCACACCCTGACTTACCCGAGGGTGGGATGCTGAGATCTGGGGCATCCCCAGGAGAGCAACTGGCGGGGAGGCGATGGAATTTGCAGTGAGGGCTCAAACCTTCCCTCCCTTGGGGTTTTGGGGACCAGATATTTCCCAGGATGGGATGGCCTGGGGACGGGGCAGAGCCTGAGCGAGTCCCTAACTGAAGGTTTGCTCCTGGCATAGGGATGACCCCCACACTCGGCCAAGGGGATCCCCTTTGCCCCCCGGGCCGTGCCAGGCACCGGAGCGAGGCGGGAGGCGATGCCGGGGAGAAGGAGAGCCTTAAAGCCGGCACATAATCGGCTTTACCAGGCACAGCGCTGCGGAGCCGCGATGTGAGGGGACGCGGGCGGGCGCCCGGGGCGCAGGCACAGCCAGGTAGGTACCCGGGGTGCCCATCGTGGGGGTACCCCCTGCCCCAGCGCTCGGACACCTGGGTCCCGCTGAGCCACACGGGGCCACATCATCCCGGGTTTGGGTGCAGCAGGGCTGAGGCTCACAAGGGTAGAGAGCGCCAAGGGGTCTCTGGGGCATCGCTGCCACCTGGCAGCTTCAGGTGGACTTGTGGGGACACAGCGAGATGCCATGTCCCCTCCCAGGAGAGGGGTACAGGGAGTTCTCAGAGGTGGGTGCTCACAGGTTGGCAGGGGACACGCTGGCCCCCTGCCTGTGCCCCATTGGCCCCCGTCTCTGCCAGCTGAGGCAGGCCTGTGCCATGGCACTGGGGCAGGTACCCCACAATGCTGCAGCCCATCCCCTCCATGGGGATCCATCCCATCTCTGAGCCTGGCACTGCCAGGCCCCAGAAGTCATGAAGTTGTGCCCAAAATAGCAGGTTCTGGAATGGCAGGGAGAAGCCCCACGGAGAAGCCAGGACCTCATACTGCTGCCTGGCTGTGTTGTCAGGAGACAAGCCAGGAGACACAGGAACTGCCATGGGGAAATGCAATAAGGAAATAATGACCCGGGTCCTCCCCATGCCCCCCATGGGACCCTCATGACCCCCTGACACTCCCGGGCTGGGTCACACAGGGGAAGGGCTGAGCTGGAGACCTGTGGGGTCCCTGCACAGACCCTCAGCGACACTGCAGAGCCCCATGGGAATGATACACACACTATGGGGAGCTTACAGAGCCACATGGGCACCATACACACCCCACAGGGACCTTGCACAGGCCTGTGGGGACTGTGACAGAGCCTGTGACAGAGCTCCAGCCCCATTCCAGCAAAAGCACTGAGTCAATGTGGGGTTTCTCTGCTCCTCCTGCTGTCCCATGGAGCTGAGCCCTGCTCCAGCTTCCCCCAGAGTCTGTCAGATGGAAGCCCAGAGCTGGAGCCATGGCCCAGCCTTGCTCACTTGTGCACTGAGTGTCAGAGTCTCTGCAGAGGTGCCCTGGAGTGTGTGGTTGGGTGGGAGCACCTGGGTTTGGGTACACACTGATGACCACCAGGTTTTTTGGGGGAAAGTCTAGCACAGGGAGCCTTGGAGCAATCACTGGGATGGAGTAGAGCTGGGAGTGACCCCAGTGTCTGGCAGCCACCAGTTTACCAGTTTACCAGCCGGGGCGTGGCCCAGCAAGTGCTGGGGGCCCTGCCAGCCCCACGCCGGCCCCTCCAGGCCCCTGCGTACCTGGGGGGATTAAGGTCAGGCTGCCCCACTAATCCCAAAGGGGAGTTAATATTTGAGCTTGTGCCCACTGCCACCCCCTGAGGCTGCACCCCAAGGTGCTGCATGTTGTGAGACCCCCACAGGGCACCCTGGGGTGAGCAGGGAGGGCTCAGGGCCTGTGGCTCAGCCATGAGGTGGGAGAGGTCCCTACAGCAGGCTCCAGATAAGCCTCCAGTGCCAGCAGGCACAAGGCACAAGCTCCTTACAGTTCCCTGGGAAAGGCTCTGACCTCCCGCTCATGACCCGAAGCAGGGAGCCCCTGGGGGGGTACTTGGCTCTGCTCCCCAGCCCTGGCATGGCAGGTACCCCCAGTGATGGGCCTGTTCCCAGTCTGCTGCTTTTGGGGGTGCTGGTTCTGCACCCCAGCTTGTGCAGAGACTGGCAGCTCCCAGTGCCTCGGGTGTGGTTGTGCAGCAGGGACTGGAGGCAAAGTCACTTGTGGGGTCGTGTGGAGAAGGTGGCTGCAGAGGGGGGAAGTGGGGGCTGGGGATCCTCTTTTGGGGCTCAGGACACCCCACTCTCACACCCCTGGGAAAGGGAAGGGGGCAAGGTCCAAAGCGGAAGTGGGATCTGCCAGCACCAGCAGGGCCAGGCTTCCTGGAAAGGGAAGTTCCAGAGGGTGAAGTGTCATCAACCAAAATTTGTGGGTGCTGGTGGGGGTGACACACATGAGGCCTGGTGCCACTGATGTGCCCCAAACCCCCTCCTGGGACACCCCAAAGGCAGGCAGTGCAGGAAGCCAGAGCCAGCAGCACATGGGTGAGTGGGAATGGGGGGCTGAGACAGGGGTGGGGTTACAAGGATGGGATGTGGACATTGGAGTATTGGCATGAGGTGTGGAAATGGGGGTGCAGGGATGGGGTGTGGATCTGGAGGTGTTGAGATGGGGGTGCAGGGACTTGTAGCTGATAGCAGAGAGCAAAACTGGGGTGAGGGGGTTCCAGTGTAGTTATGGTGGCACAGGAGTGTGTCAGGAGAGGTGCTGGATGGGACACGTGTGGGGGCAGAGGTGTGTCCCTGCACCTCTTGGCGTGGGGGTGTCAGTGGCACGTGTGGGGTGGTGAAGGGGGGGTGCCCACACGTGTGCCGGTGGGCACCCACCCTGCCCCCACGGG
>VYXB01009197.1:190403-212147 GCA_013397135.1 Pachyramphus minor | reverse complement strand
TGGTTTTGGGGTTTGGTTTGTTGCTTTTACAAGGCAGCCTACAATATTAAAACAAGTAGATCTGTCAGGGCATATGTAATATAATATATCTCTGTAGTATGCAAACAAGTAAAAGAGCTTCTTGACCTAACAGTGTTCTTTCAATTTTATATTAATTTTTATTTACAAGAACCAGCTGTTTTGGCTCTGAAGCACTGCTAGAAATCATTAAGCCATTTAGAAAACTTGAAATGACTACATGAAGCACAGAGCAGTAAAGGAACAGGGGTTTGGATCTGAAACACAACTGAATTATAGATACCTTAAATGAGACCTCATTCAATAGTTCCCTCTGAACCCCTACTTTGCTTTAGGGGGTTTTTCTTTCCTGCCCAAAAGACTAATTATTCTGCTAGAATCCATGGGTGCCTAGATTTCTGTCCTAAAGACCTTCTGTGTTCCTTTACACCCAGAACTCAATAAGGCTCACTGAAGAATCCGTCCTCTACCTGTCCTAATGTATGACCAACCTGAAAGTCATTCCCAAAGCAGTGTCAGTATTTTTTTATGAAGTCTTAATACCTGTGCTGCCTAGTCTACATGGCCTCTTTCTCAGCTTGCTGGGTTCTTTCAATCCTGTTTCTAGGATCTACATAAGCGCCTAGAGGCTGAAAGTGGGGCTAATGCAGAATTTTGAGAACTGAGATCAAGGAGCAGGTATTTCCCACCAATCCTTTTATTTGCCCTGAAGTCTTTTGGCATGTCTATTTTTACAAGAACAGTTCCTGAGGCATCTATAATTGTTATTTTTTTTGTGGACTAAACCAGGCTTCTCATTACCTAAAACTGTTTGGATTCACCTGCTATTAAACTTTCCATCAAAGTCCTCATCCAGTGTTCAGGTACAGAAGATGTCTGCCAGAATCATGTCTTTATCTTACATCAAACATTATTATAAGTTGCATTATGAAAAGTCTTTCAGTGGCTCTGGCCTCTGATTTCTCAGACATCAATAGTTTTCATGTTTTCTTTTATTATCATTATTATATTAAAAATGTCTGGGTTTTTCATGTTCTTAGTCTTGATTTTCTTGCATCATTTGACTTCCAGAGAAGAACTGGCAACTAAAAGACAGCGTTTCCCGTATATATATTTCTCATAAATTTATGTCCTTTCTTCAGCGTTTCATTTCTCTTTTACACCCTTCAGATTCATTATTTTCCCCCCTTCTTGGTTTTCCTTTAAATACATCTTCCTGAAAACATGCCAATACTGCCAAGACTCAGGGATCCCTTGCTTTTCTTCATATTGCATTGCACCTGTGATTTTAGGTATTCTCATAAAACAGATAGAGTATTTGTGCTGAAGAACAGAAACAAACAGAAATATAGATATCAGAATTGAGTACAGAAATACAATCAGAAATCAAATCTTCCTTTAAATGCTCTTAGTATGAGATACAACACACTGCATGAAGGGGATTCCTGTTGTCTAACCACACTGTAGTCTTTCATGAAGGCTTTAATAAGTCTATTTTTGCCCCCAAATCCAAGATGGTTCAGTTCAGCTTTAAAAACTGAATGTAGTTTCTCATATATTTATGTGACTACAATGCTGAGTTTAGGTCTCATCTGCAGGCAGATGAGCAACTCTAATGCTACAAGGACAAAAAACATGTATGCAAGCAGAGAAGGTTAAAATTAGATGGGCTGTTTATTACTTGTCACATGCTATTGTGGACTGCATCTGTGGCTCCATGTATGTTATACTATAAAAAAATTAAAAGCCAATGAAAGGAAAACAACAAACCTGTAACACACTAGAAAGGAAAGAGAAAGATAACTGTACAATTAACAGTCCAAGCCTTTACCTTCAAGCACTTTTTTTTTTTTAAATCTTTTTATTGGTGTTTTGCCAACTTTGTAAATAAAGCTAGGGCATGTCTTCAGGGAAAGGAACTAGCTTACAAGATTACAGCATTTAATTATAGGCCAAAAAATAAAAAATAAAAAAAAAATTGTGAATATAGTAGAGCACAATGCTTCCATGGAAAGGATAAATAGTTAAAATTAGTGTACATGATCACCCATGAAAACCTATGTTTGAATCTCTGATTCTAGTAAAAGAGATGTGTACAGTCAGACAAAACAATGGTGACATGATTACATTAAACAGATACAGTAAATTTTTCACAGCAGCAACACACTTGGAAGAAGTAAGTGGCTTTTTAGTAAAGATGTTTCAGGTGATGACTCCATCTTTCTCCATTGTCTTTTATACAGCTATTGAGTGAAATTGGTGTGGAGGAATCCTGAATAAATCTGTGATTAAGTACCAGACCCAGATTTCCTCAGAGAATTAGGAGGGATTGGGGCAGAATCTTGACTTGGAAGAATTCTAGCTGCTTGATAAGGTTGATTTAGTTAGAAAATAATTTTGAACAGTAGGGAAAATATTTCACATTCCAAATCTACATGCAAAAAAAAAAGCAAACCGAAAAGTGCTTTGAAATGGTGCATCTAACTTTCCATCTCTCCTGGATTAAAAATACTAGCATTATATTATACTCTTACATGGACTCTTCCCAGGCTCAGGAGGAAGGTGGGGTCCAAAGATGAGCAATGATACCTAACATAGACTTCAAACTGAACTCTTTACACGCTGACTGGTTACCACTACTTATATAGGTAATGAAAATAGTGTGAAAATATGCTTTTAACCATAAATACATACAGCATTTTTTAAATTTAAAATTGTAAACTGTTACAGGGATTAGATCAATAAACTGACGGAAATTTACTGTCCTTTATGAGGGTTCAGTATACTCCTTCTAAAATATCCTGTCTTGAATAGTAAGCAGTTTCAGAAGCTTTAAAAATGTCTAAATGAGAAATGGGAAATCTCAGAGATTTATAAAGGCAAAATGGTAAGAAATTACTTAAATATTTATCAATCAATGAACTGATAACAGTCTTCAACTGCATATATCATGTTCCCTATTTACAATTCCATTATATAATTGAATCAACAAATCCTAAAATATGTGCATGGTCAAAATTAGCAGATGGCCATCTTTCTTTGCTCAAAAATCCCCTAAAAAGCTGGTCTCTGAATAGCAGTTGGCAGGAAAAATATGCAGATGGCTGAAGTAACTTTAATATACATCTATTAATGATACTAAATTAAATGGGATAATTACACATCATAACCACTAATTATTAATTACAAACAACAGACAAAATATGTATATATTTCATATGTTAGTTCTTAAAGTGGACTGCTAAGGCCACACTGAATAAAAAGATTAAAATCCAAATTAGATATGCTGTTGGCAAAAACAAAACCAAGGAAAAATCCATAACCAGTCAATCAGCTGCGCAATAGGCATCTCTTGCAATGTGCCCTGAAGGTCAGTCATCTGTGACTCTGATGGCACATCAGGAGGAGTGATTTGCTTTAGCTGAAAAGAAGTCTGCCCATCACTGAAATATAGCCAGTGTGTTTTCAATTTAGATCCTTTTTTTTCCCCCTCAGACAAACAGGAGATAATCTGTGTTGTATACCCACAGCCATAATAAAGAACTTGGCAACTGAGCACACATCAGTGGGCTGAAATAGCTTTAGGCTACCTATGTTTAGGCTACAAAGGTAGAGTAGTGATTCCTAACACCATTGAAAATGGTCAAGGAGGCCATTAAATTAGAAGTTGCATTCTGGACTGTTGTATCACCTATAGCACTACGTCAGCACTGCAGAACAAACAGAATTCTATCCTTTTACCTCGACCTACTGGTCTCCACACCAATGCTACCTCATGCCAACATCACACACACCTCTTTAGGGTCCTCAGCATCCCCCTCAAGGCTGCTATCAGGGGTCTCAGAGTTTGTGTATCCCTTTAATGTAATGGAGTTCTTTCCTAAAATTGATGAATCTACACATAGATCAAACACAGCATCAGCATCTAGATGATGCTCCAGCTAAAATAACTTCGTTTTCTGATGAGAGACTTATGCTGTATTATCTACATCCTTATTAAAATACATCTTAATAGAGAACAAGGGAAAACACAGAGAGGGGAAACACAATGTCTTTCACTAAACTTTTATTAGAGAAAGCTTCAAAACAATATACCATTTCCTTTTTCAGTAAGGATGTTCACCTTTCTCTTTAACAAGTGAATGTCAGCTATACTCACTGAAAAGGGACCTAATGTATCTTCACCACCTTGTTTATTCTAGCAAGCAACTTATCTGTGGCATAGTAATTACTGTAGCACCTTAGCACAGCATAAGCAATGGCAACTTCACCCTAGTGTGATGAGCAGAGCATTGATCAGTGGCGGGTGCTTCAGCCCAAGTCCATTTCAAATGTTTACTCACATCTTATTGGTCACTGGCCTCAATTATTAATTCTGTTGTTGTAACTACAGAAGTGACATACTGCAGACACTGGATATTTATCAAAACTCCTATCCTGGTCCCAAAGGAGTCGTGAGTCTGAGTTTAGGATTCTCCTTTCAGATAAAACTTTTAAAAAGGCAGAGGTGTGCTCCTGTGTGCACACAGGAGCTGCCAGCAGAAAAAAACAGTTCAGGTACAAAGAGCTACAGTATTTACCTGTCTACTGACGACATTTTCTTCCTATGGGAAAATCAGGTTTCAGACACTGTAACATTATCAAACCTTTCTAAAAGTAATGAAGGCAAAGACACCATTGACCCTGCTTCAGGTTTAATCATGTTTTGGGGTTGTTTAGTTATAGTTTCTAGGCCTACTTATTTTGGAATGATGGCTTTTTTTAAGGATTTAGAAAGCAGTGAAATCATTTTCTCAGATTATCATGTCTCACAGCCATTTTTTTCCTAGTATTGCTTTCCATTCCCCAACAGTCTACTCAGTTTTACAATAAAATTTCCTTGAGAAACTTCACTTGAGAAATGTCAGAAAGATTGAATGTGCCTAGACTACTCAAGAGAATAAGATTAAACCATCTCCACAAGGTTTGCAGGACTTTAATATTGAAAGAAGATACCAGCTTATAATTTCAAAACCAGCTGTTTTATTGAACAATTTTATTCCAAAACACTGGATTAACAAGTTTCATATATGATTTCAGTGGATTTCACCTGATCAATTGGACCTGTGCCTTATAGCAGTACTGAATAAGAATAATTGTAAATAACTGACATATTTTAATGATGTATTTTTGTAGTGTGCCAATTGGTTCAACTGCCAGATGGCAGAAAAATAAAATGGGATATGGAGAGGAGAAACTGAAATGGGTACTTAAATCCCTTGGACTATTATTATCATTCTGACATTTTAAGACAATGTATTTCCAGCAAATCTGAATTTCATGAAAGTTACAGGAGCTTTGCAATTTAATTTAATCTTTATGATTGATGAAGGCATGTTACCAAACATGTTTATTCCTCAAGCAGTGATTTGTATTTCTTGACTTCTCTACATAAGGGGAGATAAAAGTAGAGATACAAATTGTGCTTATGGACCTGAAACAAAAATTCCTACGTTTGTCTTGAGAATAAAATATATTTGAGGCTATTTAACATCTAGACATATGTAAAATGGCTCTCCATATTATCTCTAGGACAACTTTATATCATTTTTGCATCTGAAATTTATAATACATACAAATTTCCATGAAAAGTTTTTTTTAATAAGATGGGACAATCTTTGTGATAAATAGCCAGTTTCACTAAAGAGCATTAATGATTTTCTGTAGAAATAAACAGCAGTGATCAAGTATAATTTCAGAAATTATGAATTAAATCATTATGAGTTAACCTTAGCCATCCAGAATTTTGAAGCAAGAACTCTATTAAGGAAGTGCATTGATTTAATTGCACTTTTTATACTTTTAGTCAAAATGTCAAAGTTATGCTCTGAATTGCATATTATCTGAGGGCTTGATTACTTGCTTGTATCATTCATCTGGAAATAAATTCTTCTGACATTTAGCTTTACTCTGTTTGCTTTTTAAAGTGACACATGATTTAGCTGAGGCAAAGAAAAGAACATGAAGTAGGAAGCATATGGATTTAATTATTTACTGTGTAAAACTACATTTACATTGAACTGTGTCAGACCAGATTAGCTGGGTTTTTTAAACTCTTTAGTGATTATGGATGTGGATGATGCCTTTTGGATTCATCTACCCTATGCCTGCCCTCTGCACTTGCTCCCACTGCTGCCCAGCTGTCAAGAGTCCCCTCACATTTCTCTCAGAAGTTCCAGACTGTTTGAAGCTAACTGTTAGGCTAACAGTTTAGGTCACAGCATTGTCTGGACTAATAAAAAAATGCAGTACTGATAAAACATTACTTAAGCTAATACATGTCACTGCAGATAAGAGATTGAGAAGTCCTCACGTGAGCTATTGCTGCTGAGCATAGCAACATCTTACACAGAGAGGTTTTGGAATGGATATGTACCCACAGTTAAGCTTTTATATAGTCTTCAGGGTTCAGTGTGGGTAGGTCATACTCTGGCTAAATCGCATCTTTCAGTGATGATGTTCCCATCCAGACACAGAATGCTTTGATCGTACAAACCCTGACAACACTGTGCAAGAGTTAGGTGGGAGCAGGGTCCTAATATGCAGCTCAGAGCACAAATCCTAACATGCTCTGAGTTCTTCTGTACTGGATGCCTAATCATGCTGTTTTCAAATTAATTTCATCTGCTTTGACCTGTCTAAGCTTGTTCAGCAAATGGAGAAACTGGTCTGCAGTCCTGCTGACAGCACAGATAAAATTTCAATGCTGGATTTGGTTGCAGCAAATACTTCATTTGGGATATTATCTTCATCATGATAATCAGCCTGGAGAAGACAAGGCTCCAGGAGACCTTATAGCAGCCTTCCAGTACCTAAAAGGGGCCTACAAAAGATCTGGAGAGGGACTTTTCACAAGGGCTTGTAGTGGTAGGACAAAGGACTTTAAAATAAAAGAAGGCAGATTTAGATTAGATATTGGGAAGAAATTCTTTACTGTGCGAGTGGTGGGGCATTGCAACTGGTTGCCCAGAGAAGCTGAGGATGCCCCATCTCTGAAAGTGTTCAAGGCCAGGTTGGATGGGGCTTTGAGTAACCTGGTCTAGTGGAAAGTGTCCCTGACCATGGCAGGAGGGTTGGAACTAGATTAATGTCCTTTCCAACCTAAAGCATTCTGTGATTCTATAATAGTACAATTCCATTTTGTACTACAGAGTGGACTGTCAGTAGTTATCATTGGGCCTGGATAGACAATTTTTCAAAATAATTCCCTATGAGGTTACAAACAGACTGTATTCTATTAATTTCACTCTGTACTGGCTAATATGAGCAAATAGTTCCTATTTCTTGGGTAATTAGAGGGGGAAAAAAGTGATTGTAACACTATTTTTCCTGTCACTGTAACTTGTTCCTGCATGGATGGACATGACAGAGGAGAAACATTGCATTCATGTCCTTAAAAATACTACTTCTAATATTTTATGTAGCAAATTATAAAAATTAGTAAATTGTCTCAAGTAATTAATTGTCTTCCAACTCTTTAAGTCATGCCTCACTTCGCACAAGATCTCATTAGATAAAGTATCTTCAGGTTTCATGGTGATGCAGGACATCCAAGTCCGAGGTGGAGAACACCCCACACCTGATTGCCAGTGCTGAGCTCCTCAATACATCACCTGACAGTCTGAGAGGTGCAGAACTGATGAGCTATTTTCCAGTAACATTCAACACATAATAGTAAATTATCGCAATTTAAGTATTTCCTATTGTTATGTTGAACATTATGGATGTGGAGACTGTCATACAGATAAAGGATGTGCTGATTCTCTTGCTCCAAAATGCTGATCCCACATTGATCCCTCTCAGTGAGAGACTGGTGCTGCACTGCCACAGCCTATTTGAACACTGTCAATAGTTTAAACGTAGTCAGACCTCGAATAAAATAAGAAAGTGAGTAGAGTCATGTTTCGAGTTGCTGCTTTCAAAATTACAAAGCAGAATTTCTTGTTCAAAAGGGGAAAAAAAAGAAAATTAAAAAAACCCAAACCACAACCACCCAAAAAGCCCAACAAAGCAATTAAAATGAAAAATTAGAACAGATGCTGCTAGGTCCCAGAATTGACTACCATGTCTGTCTGAGCTCAAATGTCAAACTTACTACTTGGATGTGGTCTCAAAGGTGCTGTATATCACCTAGAAATTTCTGCACTGCTTTCTCCTGCTGCCAATTACCTTCTACCAAGACCATGTGTGTCAGAAAATTAGGCCCAGTGTTTTACTTAGAGAAATAGCGGAGGACATATATTAGAACAGACCAGTGATAGACATCATTGAATATATTGCTCTGCTTTTTTCATCTGTACTTAATGCATCAAAGCTATCTTGAATGAACTTGGATTAAACTTATCCAACATGAGTAAAATTCGTTGCTGGTACCGCAAAGTTTGGAAATTTTAAAACATATTTTATTACCTGAAAATCGATGTACTTTTTATATTCATAAAATAAACTTTCCTGTTAATGGAGACAAAGCTCCACAGCAAAAGTAATAAAAAAATACACTGTGTTCATGATCCATAAGAAAACAAAACAATTAAAATAACCCATAAAAAGAGAGAAGAGAAATGTAGTGAATACAGTAATCCCTGTAATCCCTGTTTTATATGAGTTTAACATACCCTTCTATAAGTAAAATACAAAACATCCAGAAGAGCTTTATCATATATTAAAAACCAACTATAAAACCGGAAAATAACATCCAATAAAATATAGAACTATAGAATCATACAATGCTTTGGGTTGGAAGGACCTTAAATATTGTCTAGTTCCAATCCCCCACCATGGGCAGGGACATCTTCCCCTATCCAGGTTGCTCAAAACCCCATCCAACCTGGTCTTGAACACTTTCAGCGATGGGGCATCCACAACTCCTATGGTCACAATACGACTTCTGGATCTTAAGCGTGCCAGAAAAACATAATTTATAAATAAAAAGTTTATTATTCCCAAACATTTGGGTTTATCATTAGGAGCTGTCAAATGGGTATTCCAGCAGAGGCAAGACTGTCTCAGTCCCACCTCCCTGGGGGCTGCCAATACTGGGGCTGAGCACATACACCGAAATGGCTCATGTCAGTGCACTAAGGGGCCTGACTGTCCCTGCCCAGCCCCCTGGAGTGCCCCCCTGCTACTCATAGTCCAAGACCTTATGACAGCCCTGGGAGACGCCCAATGCCCAGGGCTGCCCTGGTGCCCCACAGCGGTCCTGCTCCTGGCTGGGGCAGTGGAACAGCTCCGGCTGCCAGGCCCTGCCCTGACAGACCCCACAGGAACACCCCGCTGCTCCTGAGAGGGGCCCTCATGGGGACGGGAGCCATATTTCCATGACTAGATTACAGCCCTCACCTACCACAGTTCCTCTGTGCCTCACTTTGTCCAGTGAACCCCAAATAGCAGGAGTGGCACCAGGGAACCCCAATGAGATGTGACCTCATTCATATCTTCATGGCACTATATTTAGATTACATCATGTTACCTACAGCATGGTCTTCTTTCCTTTTTCCACTGAGGAACATTGAGCCTTCTACAGTTCAAAGGCCAATTTTTGTAAAAGGCCACTGAAACCCTTGCTGCATGACATAGGTGTGCATGCGCATTTACACATGACAATATAGTATCGGAGGTGAAGAATTAAGTAACTGGTACTTATGTGTGTATTTCATTCACTTGGTTCTGCTAAGGGAAATGCCAGTTATAGCTGGTACTACATTTTCATAGTCACCTTTCCTGGTACCTTTTCTGACCTTTTTGTCCTGTGTTACCTGGTGTTTTTGCTCATGAAGTCTTGACAGTATCACTTTCTACATGCAGTACATAATTTTTGTGGCTTTGGCATTACAGATGTTAACTGGAAGCAGTGATCCCTGAAGGTTCAAAACCTGGGGGAAAAGGTTAATATAACACACAATAGTTTATTTTGTTAAAATATCTGGATTTTTTTAAAGCTTAGTACTGGTAATTTAAAGACCATGTATTTCAGGAGGAAAACAAGGGTTTTCTGATTTCCTTTCTAACCTTTTCCACATATAATGGCCTATAAAGAGGCTGAGAGGTAATCTGTCAGGTACATTTTTCACAGGCATGGAAGAAACCATAGCACTCAGTCCACTTACAAGAAGCAGATACCAAAAGATTAATTGAGTAGGAAACACAGACAGGATAAAGGAAACACCTTACAGAAGAAAGTCTCTGTTCCCCAGATGACTGCTGGTCACATGGTCTGTGTTCCCCTTGTATTTGTAAACCTTGTGTTCTTGATCACCTCGCTCCAAAGTGAAGAGGACCTTACATAGTAGCCCTAGAGGGAGCATCAGCTTTGAAGAGAAAGTAACTGAAAACCTTCTCCCATTCCCTGTCTTTCCTTCTTTGCTTAGAAGACATTCTTGTGCTGTATCTGAGTGAGGTTCTGATAATTGGCCTCCCCCTCAGAGTTTAACTGAAAATGCATACTAAGAGTCATTCAATATTAATTGCAGATTATTTAAAGGAAATGAGGCCTGATCCACTGCAGAAAGATCACATCATTGGTGAAAGTGCAGTGATTGATATCAGCACTCTGTATCTGAATTTTGCTGTAACAAGCAATTCCACTAAGGGAGTGCATGTTCTCTAACCCTTGGTACTATCGCTCATTGCCTCGCTCTGTGGAATGCTCTCAGCCAATGTATAGTGAGCATTAAAATATGAATCAGTATAAGACTTGGAAATATTTCCCAGAACAACTCAAGCTTATGTGGCGGGGAAGGCACACCAAAGGCCTGTATTCTTCTCCCTTTCCCTCCTTTCTTTTGGAAATATCACAGTGAAAATAGGATACAAGCATCAGTGGGGGCCTAAAATTTCTGCAATGCTGAAACTTTTGAGGAGTTTAACTATTGTGCCACCACTGCTCAGAAATGTGTTGTTTTCTCTCTGGAGCCTGGCAAAACAGAGTGAAATGAGTTGGCTGTGAATTGAGTGCTAGCAATTCAATCGTTGGCCCAGCAGCCACAGCTGTTTTCAAGGCAGCTCATGCTGTGCTGTTCATCAGCATAGTCAAAACTTGAAATGTTCCCCAAAGAGTTGTCTTTAACTGGGTTTAAATGGATGGGTTATGCACTGAATGCATATGTATCATCAGATATGAAACAAGCAAGCACATTAATAGAAAAAACCTCCAGAAACTTGGGGGCTACTCTTCTGTGTGAGGGGATTCATGGAATATAGGATGCCTTCAATATCCAGAGATCTGTTATCATGTTCATGCCAGTATTTCATTCTCTCTTAGCAGTGTCATAAATGATGTGTCCATGCCAGCTCTGATTTTAGGCAACCCAAAGAACCATCTGCTGCCTTGATTGCAGACGCCTTGTCCTGATGTGTGCCAGCAGGACAAGTGGCAGCATAATGGTGCTCAGAGTACCGTGCTGGAACGTGATCCTGGACAACTGACAACAAAATGGGGCTGTTTGCTTTCTTGTTTGGATACTGGACATGTTCTCTTCTTTACAGTACCTTTTGAAACAAAGAAACAGCTTTGCAGCCACCAAATACTTAAGGCTGTCAAAGGTGCATTGTCTGTCTCAGCAAAGCCGATAAGGAACACTTGTATGTATTTAAATTCCCAGTCTTATCAGTAACATGTTGAAACTCAGTCAATGAGATTATAGTTCACTGGTGCACTTCCCTTGTATTTAAATACAGCATTTTTGCAGGCATTCAATTTGGGTGAAATAGCTGTCTGACTATGATGAATAATTATGGAAACATTGTGTATAACTTTGTCACACCCTGGTTTTACATTATTCTTTCAAGAACATCACTAACATTGAAAGAATTGATTCTGTTGCACTTGAACCTGATCGGGGAAAATACAGTTTTGTAAGGTATAATGTAATTCCCCTCTTGCAGTACCCAGCCATAAGTGAGAAGTAATGACTTTTATCTAAAAAAAGAATCGATTGTGCTAGCTGAATCCCTGAGACAGTAAATTTCTGCATATTGTGAAACTTTGTAACAGAATTGTTTCCCTCGGGAAAGCAACTGGAAAGTTATTTATTAATTACCTGTAAATTTCAAAAATCTAAATTAATGTAATGAGAGGGGCTAAATCTGAACAAGAATAGCAGTAAGGGTTTTAAGTTCTTTCCAATATGCCGCAACTTCATAAATACTGTGCTGTTCAGATTGGGTGTGAAGGAAAGATCTTCCTGAAGAAAGGAAGCCACCCATCCATGCAGGCCATCTCTTTCCATCTCTTATCATATAACTAGATATCAAGTTGCAGTGATAGTAGGACACTCTGTATCAAAGAAACACAGAAATGTGTTGGAATTTTTAATGGCCCAAGATCTATAATTTATTAATTTCCAGGAACAAGAACAGCAGTTGGGGGATGATGTCTTAATATTTCAAGTATGAAAATGCATCTAAGGACCATTACACTAAGTCATGTTTTGTTGAGGTATGTTCCATGAGGCTTTCTATTTTTGCATTAATGCTTTCTGTTAAAAGTTACTGCTGCATTCAAGCAACTGTCTGCTGCCAGATGCAGGAAGTTTTTTCCCATCACCACTCTAAGCAGAACATAGCATGAACAAGGAATAAACGCTGAGGGTAGCTGGATGGAAGCATAGGAAAAACATCCTTTGAGCACTGATGCATAAGCAAGGGATTGTATGATAAAACCCATCCACAAATTTCACATGCTTTGAACAAATGAAATATAGGCAAACCTAACATTCCCCATGGTGATTATCACTCTCCCCTCCCCTCTCCTCCCCTCTCCTTCTCCCTCAAGCTCACTTATGTTCTTCTTTGTCCAAATTAGGAAAAGATAATTTGAACCAAGAGTGATCCAATAAGCCTTTACAGGGGGCTGCATGAAAGAAGAGGTTTGGGCCTATCTTTGCAGACATTCCAGTTTTGAATACGTGCCCTTCATTAAATGAGGCTCATTGCTCACAGCATTGTCCAAGTTGCTGAAGCTGCATTGGGTTAACTCAGAGCACACTCCAGCAAATTAGTCCCATCAGTACTGGGTCACAGTTCTCTGCACCACACATCAGTAAGTAGTATAGCTGTACCTGTGTAACTATTGATCTTCTAAATACTTTGCATTCTCTTCACCCAATTCTTGCATTCATCTCTAGTTATCTTGAAACCATGTTATCTTGATGTCCGTAAGTTTGTAGACCTAATAGTGGACAATTCAATGTGACACTTTGAAGAATTAAAACCATGTTTTGTTTCTCCCTTCTGGTTCATTTATCAACTTCTACATATTCTCTGAGACGGTAATGGCAGCTTGCTTTGGATTTGTACAAGCAGTAAAGACAGACACCTGTTTCTGTCTCTGTTGTTCTGGTTAGGGAGTGAAATAGGGAGGGTCAAGGTATTGCATATTTCAGCTCCATCTGATATGATGAAAATATAGATAGATGCTTAGACCCAATGTCTGGGCAACCACAAACAGGCAGAAAAACAATTACTCTCTTGACTAGATAGTCGTAAAAGCCATAATCTTTACTGGAATTCTTTTGTTTACCTGAAAAATATATATTATTTTTTCCATAGTATCACTTCAATCATCCAAAAGATCAAATTCATGGATAAGTTTCATTTGCTTTGCAGCCTTCTCAGCTTTTGGGGCTCACATTTTCTAACCTATTTTTATAAGTCTAAGAGCATCAATGCACCATTTCAAATCCCAGACAACATAAGACTTATAATAAAATAATAAGAAAAAATATTTTGTAGCAGACATGGTAAATTACAAGGACCTTTCTTTCATTTTATTAGTTGCAAAATTATTTTTGCGTCAGAGCTGACTGAAGTAATACAGTAGCATAAACTTGAACAATAACCTGAAAAACACCTTTTTTTTTCTGTATTTTTAAGTGGCAGCATTTGTATGACTTTTGGTTGTGAGTAGAATTTGTGACCTTTTTGCTCATCCTTCTTTATAAAATGAGACTTAGAGCTTTCCACTTCAGCAGATACCTGAACCAGCTCACATGTGAGGTAGCTGTAGAGAAAAACGAATAAATGTTCTTCTTTTGGAGAGACAAGATAGCCTACTCCAACACATCATCATCTTTTTTCCCAGGGCAATTGAAACCTAAACCACTTTCAGATTCACAGTGGAAATGAGATGACTTCAACAGTTAGAGAAATTTGGAAGCAGACCATCTGTAGTAATAATGAAAGTATTTGCCCTCAGAGGCAACTTCCTTTTCACCTTGGAATGACATTTAATGTTATACAAAGGCCAGAGAACTATTATTTCTCATATATTAACACTGAAAAAGACAATATTTTATTGAAAAAGCTCTTTATTTCCACTGAGTCTGTTCAAATGCTTCCCTGATATTAGAAAAACAGGATGTCTCTTTGGACTGTTTTGTTTCAGGATGGCATTTCACCTGGGTATTTCCACTGTCATACCTTTCAAACTGTTATGGCTATTAGGATCTTCAGATCTCATCATTTCAGAAGTTCCTTTTTAGCAACTGTTTGTTTCTCAAGATACTATTATTTTAATCCAAAATATAGGTATAGCTATGGTAGATTTAAACAAATCACCTGAGAGTCCTGAAATTGCACAGCATGATTTAAATTCTGCAAGGATGCATTTTTTTAACAGTTGGGGCTTGCAAACTTGACAGAAGCTTTGCAAAAAAATCAATGACAGACCATCAGGATGTCTTAATGAATTTCATATTCTAGTTAAATATAAAATGTGACAATTTAAATAAAAAACAACTCACAGCTCTTTGTAATAACCCCCCCATTAACACCTTTTAAAACCAACAATATCATAGATTTGATATTATATACAAACTATTTTTCTATTCCCCTGCTTTAGAAACTTCACTGCTGACTGAAAGAAGACAGACACCAAAAAAGGTACGCAGAGCTCTTGAAACATTTTTACTAACAGAGATGCATTTTCAGGAAATCAAATAATTAACTGAGACCTGTGCTTTACTTCACCTTCAAATCTCAATAAAGTCTTTTTCTTTTTTTTTTTTCCCTTTTCTTTGTGATTGCAATCACCATGGTGGGAATCTCTTGGACCAGTCCTATAAAAAACGAGTACAGGACTCATGTTCTTTAAGCTCTGGCCTCAGGGCATACATGACTGTTTATGTCCTTGACAAACGCAAAAGAGCAAAGGACTGAGTAAAAACATGGTTGAATGCCAAAAGGTTTTTCTTCTCTGTTCTTCAGTCATGTTACACCACACCTCTTTCTCTCTCCCCTCTTTTCACGCTTATTATGAGAGCTGAGAGCTCATTTCAACCATCGTTCATATGCTGTAGAATAAACCCATATGGATTTATTGTATCACTGGGCTCCCCAGCTCTCAGAAGTATATACTTCCATTTAAAAAAACAACCAGTAAATCTTATACTACATAATCAAACAGAAGATTGGGAAAGATACTGTACACAAAAGACAATGATAAACAGCAACATAGAAAGTTGGCGGAAAGCATCTAGTTGAATGTTTCAACTGTTGTTTTTAGTTTTGGTCTTAAAATTTTCATTGTATTTCAGAAGCAAAATCAAACAACATATTAATTCATTTTAGAAACTACAGCCAAATTGTGGAAAACAATCAGCAGAAAGCAAGCATAGCTCCAGAGAAACTAGGCATATGACTGGCAAAAATCAACTAACAGTGACCTCAGAAAAATGCAAGCAAATAAAATGAGAGATAACATACTCCAAAATATCCTGGAGTCCATATTTCACTTGGATACTCAGACTGATGCATCAGTACATACAGTGGTTTGTCTCCATCTGCCACCAGCCAAATTATACTTCGAATACTGTGTTTTCCTCCATATTAATTCCACACAGTATTGAAATGAATTCAGAAACCATCAGTTACTGAGTGAATTTAACTTATAGGAAGAGCTGAGTAGTCCTAAACTTGTGAAGCTCAACGTGATACACAGAGATTCCTATGTGGGAACATCAGTCTGTGGTGCTATCCAGGGAAGCAGGCTGCCCAGCAAAGTGGCGGAACCACCATCCCTGGAAGTGTTCAAAAGACACATAGATGTGGCACTGGGGACATGGTTTAGTATTGAACACCATTAACAGTTGCACCTGATGATTTTAGAGGCTTTTCCCAACCTTAACAATTATATGATTCCATGGTGTATGGTACTCAAAACAGAGTGTAACAAGAGAGCTGTTACTGCTAAGTGCAACCTAAAAGAAAGTCAAATGTGATTTGAGTAAAAGGAAATACTTGGCATTAAGGTTGGACCCTCCAGGCTATGGAATATCCTTCCAACAGCCAGGCCAGCAGGCTCCAAGGCAGAAATCACTTGACACATGACCGGACCGTAGGTGAGAGCACTTCCTGCATGGCTGTGTGTTATCAGGACCAGGTCCTGGGTGTCACCAAGATGGAGGGAGAAGTTTCAATATGGGTACAGCTGGAGGCAGAGACACAAAGCCCATCACTCCCACAGGGTGACCAAACAACCTGGAGAAAACTGATTTCAGAGACCACATAGAAGAGAGCACCCACACTCTGCAAACAGGGCAGTTATGCTCTTATCTAAGTCTAGGAGAACTTGGGGAGAAAGTATTGCTCTTCCATAGGGGAAGGTGTAATTAGTTCCTACTGCTGCTTTCCCAAAAGGGGAAGAATTGAAATTGTTTATGTTGACATGATTATTAAGTATTACTGCATGGAGATATTTAGGTTTGATACATCATAACTTGCTAAACAGCAATGACAGTTAATGCAAAAGTATCTTCTGTAGCCTATCTTGGTCCTAGAGTTTTTAGACAAATCTTCAAGTACTTTCTTAAGACCTAGCTAAGAGATTCAAAATTATTTTTTACATCTCCTTCTCTCATTGCCTTTTATTTGATGAGCACTTTGTAACATATGCTATGCCCTCAACTCTTGCAGTTCTTTCTTGTTATGCTTGTACAGAAAAGCAAAACCAAATGCAGTTTTCCCTGTAGAATCGGTCTTTCCCAGCATTTCTGACTATAAGTGTTTTGTTGTAATATCTTATGGACCATCTTTCTTCCATATCCTCGTTTCTTCTGTTTTTGAAGGGTAATTACCATGTTGTATTTTAAATATTTTATTTTTTTTCTGCAATCCTTACATTGCAAACTTCTAGTGGCTTACCTACTTCCTCTTTTTCTTTTGAGTGTACTTCCACCCTTGGATCATTTCCTCTCCCTCTGTAACTTCAACTTCTCAATAATTGATCTCCTTGCAATAATTCTTTACTTGTTTCCATCTTTACTTGCACACTTTCAACACCTAACCTGTGTCCGCTCATTTAATCCTGTCTCTAGCCACTGTGACACTTCCTGAAGGTCCCTTATTTAAAGTTACACTATCTAAACCTAAACTCTGGTTGCTGTCTCTGAAACCACAGACTACAGCAGTGATCTGAACAGTTCCCTTTACTACTGTTGGCATGCTGTGTGTTAAAAAAGCCAGTTCCTTATTTTTGCATCAACCTAACACCATGCAAGCTGAAGGTAGCAAGAGCACTGAGTTCCCCATTTTGAGCAGCCTTTAGAGAGTCTCTGCTGACAAGTGGAGGTTGACCCTTTAAATTCTGTTGCCACATTTCTATATCACTAGTTTGTTCTCTATATGTGATTCATGATTCTTCACCCTTTTTGCTTTGCAATCCCCAAATGACCAAAAAACTACCATTATTTGCCACAGTAGGAAACAATCACAATTGTTAAAAAGTAGCTTTTAACCAATCTGTTCTGAATCCTACAAATATCGCATCCATTTATTATGTAATAAAGATTAAAAACTCCTTCATATTGTATTGATCATATTATTTAAAGTAAAAAATAACATTGCAATTGTAACACTTTCTACTTTAGTAGCATACTAGTTTAATTATGATTTTGTAATTATACATTCTAATGAGAACTTTGCAATCCCTTGCAGTACACAGAGGCATCTTTTCATTCACTGTTTTCAACACACAGTTATCGAAATGTTCTCAAAATGTAATTAGTTTCTATGTTTTCTTATGATTAAAGCCATTGCAGAGGATGTTTCACACAAATCTGTTATACAAAAATGAACATGCTTAGTGCTGTGTATCCTATATCTGGATATTCATTGGGGCACAGAGCCAAATCTGGCAGTTGTCTAGCAATCAGTTGAACGTTCATTCAGCATTTTTCCGTATTTTGACAGCAAACAAGCACAATCAACAGCTGCTTTTCTAACCAAAAACATTCCTCCACTTATACTTTAAACTCAATTTTAAACTCTGGACACAGTAATACATGAACCATCCCTGTGATATAATGTTCACTCCAAATCTGGCAATCTTTATCATCCTATTATATATCTAATTTTTTCTTCGTTTGTAACTTTTCTGGGATTCAACCTTTCTTTTTGTCCACCCTTACAGATTTTGCAGAAGAACTGCTTATTTACAGCACATTCTTCTTGAATGGCCTCCTAATGGACCAACCACTTGTACACACTCTTACCAAGCTTCCGTGTCAGAATATCCATTGTGTATTCTTCTCCCAGAATCAAGATCAAGTTTCACCCAATTTTCCAAGACTTACACGGCTCCACTCTACTTCACTGGCCCTTTAACATGTTATTCTTCTCCCACACTGTGCTTGCTATATTACACACAGGAGCAGTGCAGAAAGTGTCCCAGGCTACCACTGGTTAGGGCTGCTCTGAAACTGGAAGCTGTGCTGCTGCTTTCATGGAGCTTTATATCTGGGTTCCCAGTCCTGCTGCTTTCATGGGGCTTTATATCTGGGTTCCCAGTCCTGCTTCTCAGTTCAGCCACTGGTGGTTACATGGCTTTTGTTTTAGTTTGCACAAATTTGGTGCTAGCTAGAGGACCAATATTAGTGTTGTATTGAGTCATGCAACATACCTGTATTTTTTAACAAAATCCTGGACTAGTAAACTAGTAAAAATGCTCAGCTCAGCAACACAAGCTAAGGATTTAATTTCATTCCACACAGAAAAGAGCTTCAGCAGAACTGGAATTGCAGAAGTGGGTTTCTATAGTCTCTTACATCATATCTAAGCAATCAATTACTTCCAGTCATCCCTATGTTAGTTATTATTGAGGATAATCCATAATTCATGCTCTGTATCTCTAATAAGTAATGCTTATCAGTTCATCCAGTCTTAAACAGGGTACCCTTTTTGTGGCAGTTGTTTTATGTACCCAAACTTTAAAAATCTCCTGGAAACAATGGCAGCTTTGCACAGAGACTGAAGAAGCTGCTGTTCCCCAGGGTTTCTTCATTCAGAAGGGCTGTCAGACCATCCCTCTTTACATGAACAAACAGGGAGGCACCAGAAAGCCATATGGGGTGTGCAGTAAGTGTCAGTGGACCCCACCTCCACGCTCACTGCCACTCACTGCAAAAGAAGGGCATGGTTGGCAGCTGGGCTGATTAATGATACATCTTCACAAGTGGGTTTTGGTGAAGGAGGAAATTCAGTTTCTGTAATGGGAGCTCTGTCATTTATGGGAAGAAGCTGCCAGTTTTCTGCTCATATCAGACAAGACTGTTGCCAAGAAAGGCTTCCTCCATTTAACAGGAAAGAAGCCTGCAAGACAAATTATCCTATGTCCAGTCAAGGCTAAGGAGAGATAAAGTAACAAAAATTATGAGCCAAACAAGTATTTATCAGTACAAATATATACAGCCCACCCAAACTGTCAGTCTGGCTTCTGGACTACTCATCAACCAGAATATCAACAAAATCTGGTTCTAATGAGATCCACAGGCACTGGTGCTGAGCATCTTTTAGTACAAAGCTGCTGTATTTCTGAGATAGGTTTGAGGGTTAAGGTGTATTTAGGCCTGGTGGGTCCTTTTGTCAGGCACACACAAACTGCTCCAGTATTTTTTTTGTTGTCAGATCTGACTCTGCAGGACCATGGAGCAGTTACTCAAGCCTATCCCAAAATAACCAAGGGTAAAAAGCAAAATAGCAGCAATTGATGCTTTCAAAACTGCCTTTTCAAAAAGCCTTGAGCCACTCACATGGCCCTGATAAATCAGATGCAAGTTTCATTTAAATCATTAATCTCGTATGAACTGACATTTCTGTCACAAAAATAAAATTTCCAAATAACCGTGAGTTCAGCCTGCAGTAAGTTTCTGCCAGCAGTGAACAGTACAAACAGATTTTACAGAAACAAACAGATGCTGAGAACTCCCAAGGATGCCTCACAAAACTGGTTTTGGTACTCCACGGCCAACAGCTTCTCATCCCTCTGTTGTTTTTCTCCACCCAGCATCAATCGGGCTTACTACTTTCACACTGGATTTTCTGTCTGCATGTCTGAATGCTAAATCAATTGGTGACAAAATTATTGAAAGAATCCTATTCAAAGACTAACAGATAAAATTTAACATTGCTGTCCACCTGACTGGCCTGAAAGACCCCCTAAACTAAAAGCAAATCCTCTGCTTTGTAATTCCTTTCTGCAAAACAGTTATAGAGTTAAGTTTGGCTTTGAGATTGGAAGCCCACATTGGGAGTCTGAAAATGCAAGTTGTCTTCTCATCCAAGATTTTTTTTTTTCTATGAAAGTAAGCAGATAGTAGAGGAAGAACAGGATTTTTCTTCAGACACACGATCATTTTGCTTGCAGTAGTTCTGTGAACCAACTAATTTTCAAGCTACATGTCGCAGTTGTAAATGAGACTGTAGTACCCAGCACCCCTTCTCTTCATTGTTAAAGACCATCAGTTTTATTAGTACCGCTTACAGCCAATTTACTTCAATTTTGGTACCACGTACCGCTAAAAGGTCTTACTCCCGGAATGAGAACTTTTTCCCCATAAGGGCTCATTATCTCCAGTCCTGCACCCTGGCAGGTGCCCCACGGCTCAGCCTGCCCCTCCGCTGCCCACCACGCCGGGGAGCTTTCCCCCGCGGGCTGCTCTCTGCACGGCTCACGCCCAGGCCGGACAGCGGGTGCCGCAGGAACGGAGGCCACCCCCGCCTTCCAGCCTGCGCCACGAAGGGGACTGTGGGGTAGTGGCCGCGGGTGGAAGGCACACAGGGGCAAGCCCGGGTGGGTCAGTCTCTCCCGCCCCCGGAGTTCTCCCGGCCTTTCAGGGCCGCCCCAGCCCGGCCCCGCGGAGCCGCGGGAGGAGCCCGGCCCGGCGGAGCGGCAGGGGGAGCACGAGCACGGGCCGGGACTCCGGCTGCCAGGAGCGGCCGCCGCAGGAGCCGCACGGGCGAGTTCTCGGAGCCGGAGGGAGGCGGCGCGGAAAGCCCGGCGCGGGCGCCGAGGATGCGGCCGCTACCCCTGGCCTCTGCTTAGCCGCGACCGCGGCCCCCCGGCGGCGGCTCCAGCACTCGGCGCCGAAGCGCAGGAAGCGGCACCCGGCTNAGGCGCTGGCGTCGGATGCCTGCGCTACGCCATCCCGGTGCTGCCGCGGCCTGGACTCCGTGGGGAGCGCGGGCGATCGGCGGCCGCGCCTTTGTGTCCCAGGTCGGTGTGGGGGAGCGGCGAGGGGGGCGCGGGGGCGGTGGGGCAGAGCGGCGGGACCGTGTCCCGACCCCTGCCGCAGGACTAGAACAGGCGGCATGCCCGCAGGCATGGCGGGCCGGGGACTTGTTTGTATCGGGCTGACCACCCCCCTCCCCGCACACCGGCAGGAAAACCCCGGGAGCCTCCCCGCAGCCTGG
>VYXB01009197.1:77953-189974 GCA_013397135.1 Pachyramphus minor | reverse complement strand
GCCCGGTCCGAGCGGGCACAGCCTGTGCCCTGCGGAACGCGGGCGGTGCGGGGCAGGGTGCGGGCAGGGCGCTGCGGTTCGGCCGGGCCCTGCCTTCGGCAGATGCTCGTAACTCCTGTTACCGCCCGTGGGATCTCGTCAGGGCTTGGTTAACGACCAGGGTGCTAACAGCAGGATTTGCGTGATCAGTAAGCGCTTTGGTGGAAATAATATTGCTTTCTTGTATTATTTTAAGCAAAAATTCCAGCAGAACCTATTTGAAAGCTTTATTTGCTGGTTATGTGTTTCAAACATACCACTTGGAAGAGCAGCTACATAGCATAACAGATCTTAAAATACTGTAATTGGGGGATTTACAGTCATGTTGATGTTATAACTGAAGAGGTATTTGTGCTGAAGTGCTTAAGCCCACTTCCCCTTTCTCCTGCTTGCAGTGGATTTTACTGAAAGGTGACAAGCTACTGTTTGAGACCTTACATTTGTTAAGTGGGCATAAATGTCTGTTTTGTTTTACTGGAGTTTGCTTTGTTTTTTAAGTGATTCATTCAATTAGCTTGATGTTGTTTTATACATAGGCAAACCCTGAGCTAAAATCCACGTGAAGCACTTTTTAGTTTGCTAGACCGATAGCAAGTAGCAAATGCTATGGAATCTATTACTCTGGAAGGGAATGTATTACATTTTCAT
This sequence comes from Pachyramphus minor, assembly GCA_013397135.1. NCBI lineage: Eukaryota > Metazoa > Chordata > Aves > Passeriformes > Tyrannidae > Pachyramphus > Pachyramphus minor. The sequence continues at coordinate 189,287 of VYXB01009197.1, read as the reverse complement.
CCATTAAGTAATTCCTACTTTGCATTTTGATTGTGAAGATAAAACTGCTAGGCCCTTGCTAAGGGATAAATGACACAGCCCAAACCTGGTTAAGTAAAGCTCTGCTTTGCTGGAACATTACAGCTTTTATACAACAAAACAATTTTGGATTTGTGGAGGAGCAAATTAGGTATTTCAGCGTAGTTTTTATTATTTCATTCAAAAATTCATTGCCATTTAGAACTGAAAATACTTCCTACTGAAAATGTAGGAAGTGAACAGTAATCCAGGCTCTGGTTGTACCTTTGCAAATACTTTAAATGAATGAAGCACAGGATTGTCATCTTGCTCTGTTTCTTTCGTATGACTGTGCCAGTAGTCACAGTCTGAATACCTGCATTTGGTATGTCAGAGCACAGCTATAAATCTTAGTCTGCATTTTCCTTGGATGGACCAACTTGTTTTCCTTTTCCCACCTCTCATTTTTCCTCCTGTAGGTAGCATAAGTCAATTCTTCAGCTTTCCTTTGGTAGCCAATAAAAGTCAGAGAATGTGAATGCAAGCTCATTATTTGGAGGGGTTTCACTGTCCCTTATGTGAAATATAGTCCTACAAAGCTGGTAAGAGTTGACTGATATAATATGTGAAAATACTAGTTTTGTTCTTAAATTAAAACTTTATTAATAAAATTGATTTGTTCTCTTCACTTCAGATTATAGTCAGTACTATTGGCATGGGTAAGGCTTGGCATGAATAATAATTGGTAATGTAGTAATCAGCTGCACACAGTAGCCGAAATCTGTCTTCAAAACTGTGGTTTTGAAAATGTGCCAGACAACCCAGCACATTTGTTGATTCAATCTAATTCCATTACGATAGAATTTACTTCTGTTTTGAGTTCAGCAAAACTGCAAAAATAACACTTTGGGCTCAGTTCAGATTTCAGAAGACCCTTGCGTCTCTTCTGAAGCCCTGATGATGGATACGACAGTGTTACCTGACATTCCAGTTTTGTGGTTTTAACATTTCCCCTGGAAGTAGCTGGGTTTCAGAGCTCAGTTCCAGGATTGTCTCTGGCATTTTTTTCTCACAGAAGAATTAGTGAATATAGTTCCCAAGCAGGAAGAGAGATGAAAACTGAGATCCATTGCGCTCTCTAGCATTCCCTGTTGACCTTGCTAGTAAGTTCTCTGCTGAGAAGACTCTGACACGTTCTGGTGGACTTGGTTGTTGTGGTTTTGAGGCATGACAAATACTCTCTGACAGGATGTTTCTATCAGTATCTCATTCTCACTGGCTTACAGTCTGGTGGTTTGGTGCGAGCTTCTCTTGCTGAAAGTGATTAGATTGGGATATGAATGCCACAGCCATCTGTCTGGGTGGGAAGGTGCATAGGAAAGTAAATCCTGACAGAAGGGTGAGGCAGATTATTGTGAGTGGCGAGGTTTTGAACTACTGTAGGTGAAGATACGGGAGGCTTGTCTGAACTCTGACTATTGTACATTTTTTTTCTTTGAAGAGAACCTAGCTGTCTGTACCAACATAGGAGGCAGATACCTAAATAATGTGATGCTAAGAGTACTGGTGTCTCTCTCCTGGCCTGGGTGCTGTCCTGAACAACTGTGAAAGTTCAGCTTGTACCAAAGATGGACCTCAGTGTGAGAATTGTAATCAGCGGTTGTGAATTCTTGTTACTGTTGACCTTGTTTCATTGTTTGAAGTTCTTATTAATAAAGACCAGTACTTCTCGTGCTTGCTTGGGAAATGTTTCATCCTATGCTTTGTGTGTCCCCTTTTCCTCTGTATGAAAAATATAGTCTCACTAGAACTTTAATTGCTTTCATGACAGGATGGCTGAGTAGCACCTGCATGTTGACCAGCAGTTGTTACTGAGGGATATTTGTTTTGCCAGTCTGCTGTTGTATGTCAGGTGCTTCTGACAGGCCATTGGCTCAGAGAGCTTGTAGCTGAAATAAGTATTCCTGGGTCAAGTCACATCATGTAAATGCTTTTGGTCAACTATAGCATAACTTAGAGTTTCTTGAATTACGAATTATTTAATCTTACCTTCATTTTCTCTCCTAAAGAAAAAGATTGAACAGTGCGATTTTTTTGGTTACTGAAAACTTTGTGTAGCAGCCTTCAATTGCTTTATATGTAGTATATAGGATCCTATAGGAACATTCAAGTTCCTATATCCTAGTTATATGGTTTAGTGGTTACAGTGGTAGTGCTGGCTTGATGTTTGAGCTTGATGATCTTGAAGTTCCCTTCCCACCTTGATGATTCTAACCTGTGACTCTGGAAGTTGCAATCCTACTGCTTTAAATGAGGAGTGAGAGACTGGCTTTAACTGGTTAAATCCACTCAATAGCCACTTTTTTGGTCCTTGTGAGCCTTCTACAGTCAGATCACTTCTGAATTAATGCTATGTCTATATTTTTCTGCCACAGCTAGGCAAAACAACAAAGTGTCCTTACGTTCTGTCGGTGTTAATGCACCATGTATTTTCTCTGTGACAAGACACGTGATTTTATGTTCATTATGCATCTGCTGATTTTGACCTTCTCTAGCATTTTACTAAGCACCTTTTGAACACATTCATTCATGAGATACATCTCATTAAGTATTGTGTACAGTCACTGCAGAAGTATGAACATAGCTGTTAAAATATTTATGCATTCATTTCTAGCAAAGGTGGTTGGTATGTTGGTAATGTGGTGTTGCTGATGTTTGTAGAAGTCTGTTGTGCAAATTGTCTTCCTCGAAGAACAATTCATGGAACCTTTGTGGCAACAAGAATATACAACAAAGAGTATACAAGAAAAAAATCTGAAAGGGAGGAAATAAGTCTGCCATGGTTTGGGGTCAGGAAGAAGTCAGGTGAGCAAATTGTGTTTACTTCAAGCAGGACAGCACTATTCTTGGAAAGAAGAGGCAGAGAAATAAGGAACAGAATCGAACCTCACAGAGCTCAACTTACAAGACGAACAAAAGAAACATCTTTTCAACAGAAGTTGAAAACACTAAAGCAAATTGAAATGACACCAATTCTATTTTTTTGCTAAATGGTTTCAGTACTGTTTTTTTCTGAGTGGATTTTCTGTAGGTATTTTGGAATTGGGAACATTATCATTACAAAAAATCTTGAGCTTTATATTGTGGGAGCAGTTTTGTTGGAAACAAGATACAAAATCTTACCAGTATTTCTTACTAAAAATGAATTAAATGTCCACATTTCTGAATTTCATGTCTTGTCTCAGAAAAAAACAATATATTCATATTTTGCTATTTTTATTTTTCAAGTGAAAAGTTAAAAATTTGTTACCTCTGATACTCTATAATTATAAGTATTTATACATACATATGTATGAATATGGTTTTCTGAATCTCATTTATAAAAGAAATCACAAACCTGTGCACACCACACCCTTAAATTCTTAGAATTAAGAAGAAATCTACAGCATTCATCAGTTATTTGTGCAGGAAGCCTTACACTTGACTTCTGATATTTGAAATAATAAACTTGTTTGTTTTCCAGATACAGGTCTGCCCACTATAATCACAACCTTGTTCACGTGCTGTGACCTCATGAATTAATCCCTGTTACTGATCATGCCATAAATCACTCATCACCTGTTGCATAAAGGATATCAGGAGAGATAAGCTTGTAGTGCTTTGTAGCTATAAAATAAACTTAATTCTCTTTATGCTTTAGATGATTTTCTAAATAAGTGAGGTTTCCCTTTAAATTTTCATATCAGAATGGCTTGCAATATATCTTTTGTCTTCTTTCTATTGAAATTTACAACAGAAATGTAGTAGTATTTGCACTTCTGCAGAAGAAGCTGTACTTCCTTCCCAGGCTGTCAGTTCAGTTATCACATGCTGATTTTTCTGCATAATGGTTGTGTATTTCCATGTAAAAAAATGTGTAATTAATGCTGCTGGGTTTTAGTAGTAGAGGTAGTAGTATTTACATATCTAGTGCTTTTAAACTGAATTAAAATTCCTTGCCTGCCTATTTATATGTGGCCCATCTAGCTTTCTGTAAATTTATGTTTTTAAAAGATTTTCTGAATTTTTGTGATAAACTCTTGACATTATACCAGCTATCAGTTAATTCTAGGGCCTATACTGTCATGCATCTCTGACCTTCAGTCCCTCACCTTGATGAAATCATCACACCAAATTGTGCGATGGTTTTGAGGATATTTGAAGTACTGAGGCAGTGAGGCACAGTAGAAAACATACATTTCACATGTAAAGTAGCTGAGAGGAAAAAACCTTGTAAGGCTGAGGTCAATACTAGACCTAAATGTGGAAGTCAAGACTTAGATTTCCAGGTTTACGCCATTTTATCATGCTGGACTTGTTTTTCTAATGAAAGCCTTGTTGCTGAGGCAGAAGCTTTGAGCCATAGGGTTTTACCTGCTGTTAATCTTATTTTGCATATTCTTAAGATACAGCCTCTTCTGTGGAAAGTGCATTGTATGTCTCTGAAATTGGATTGAATGCCAGCTGATGCTACAGATGTTTTGGCTGAATTTGGGTTGGGGACTCGAAGCTCTAACAGATGTGTTACCTGCCTTTTGATTCAAACGTGAAAAGCTGTTGGTGTTTAGCTAAAAAGATGAATTTTCATGGTGAGTGGGTATGCTGAGCTGTCAGTTTATCCTTCTCAGGTAGGACAGAAAGGAACAATGAGCTGTTCGCAAACCAGTCAGCTCTCGGCAGGGTGGGGAAAGCCTCTCATGACTTTGGTTCCTGGTCGGTGGGCCTTTTTCCCCTGGATGTGTTATACTGTATTTAATAGGTGGTTTTGCTTATTTGTAGCAAATTTGAAAGCAGCATATAAGAGAGTTAATGGTTACAAAATGTTAGTACAAGAATTTCTGACTAAACATGGCAAGTAAATGGTAGGAGAAAAGGAGTGAACAAAAACTGTTCCATGTAAAACGTTGTCAAAAATTGTTTAAATAGCATTGGTAATAGTTCAGGCTAACACAGAAATCAGTTTGCCGACTTGTTTTGATGTAACCCTTCAAATCTACCCATTGAAGTTACTGAACGAGATCATTAGATTTGTTTTGTTTCCAGTATGTTATTTTGGAAACAGAGCTGTGCCATTTTAGGTTTGTGTCAGTGTTTTTAGCAGCTTCTCATACAGCAGCGTTGTGCTGTTAGTGAAATGCCACACAGGGAGCAGAAGGTGAGAGGGGCATGAAGCCTTCAAGCTGCAAAATAAACAAAAGCAAAACTTGAATTTGAATTTGTTAAGGCTGGTATATTTGTCTATGTAATAGGGACTCTAAGTAAGGTATTCTGGCATTGTAGCGAGGAGGGAGCAATGCCAGTGCTTTGAGGGAGGGTTGCAGCCTGTGGAGCTCAAGTATAGCAGGCTGTGGTAACTCAGGTGGCTCTCCTTGGTCTCTTTCTCTCCTCCGTGAGAGGGAGCGGAAGAGCCCTTCTTCAGCAAAAATCGTTCCTGTCTCCCAATGCCAGCTGTCAGTTGGTAACTGCAGGCAGAGCGTGTTTCTGGGCCTGTTGAGACAAAGCTGCTGAGAGCTGCTCTGCTTTCCATCCTTCTGTGCCTCCTTCATGAAGGAAATGGTCTGGGTTGCCAGGCAAGGTTCCCAGGTGAGAGGTTTCCTCCCTGGGAAGCCAGGCCTGCGATAGGGAGTAGAACATGCCCTGTGGAACAGGGCAGAGGTTAGACTGGGCAGTCGCTTGGGCTCTGAGGTTGTGTCCTTCCATGGAGGAAGTGGAGCCGGGGGGGGTTACTGTCCAACTTTTGAGGTGAACAAAAGGAAGGAATGAACGATAAAAACACTGACTCAGGAATGGCTGTGAGAAGGGGCAGTTTCTCTTACCTTGCCACTCTTTGCTTTGCTGTGCCAAGGCTGTTGCTTATGGAGGCAGGAAGAATGGGGGTACAGCTGGCCAGGGAACCGCCTTGCTGTGCTGCCTCTTGCTTCTCTTCCCCGCGCTGCGATGGCACTGCTATTTGTGGAGCTGTGCTTTGAAACCGGATAAGGAAGTGATCTGATCAAGGCCTGCAAAAATAGATTATTCTAAAATGGTAACTAATTAATTTTAAAATGCTTTCTCACAAGCACTGTGTTGGCAGTGTTGTGGGGGCGATATACTGTTGCTATGAAGATATGAATGAGCACCTGGGGTAGAAACTTCTGAAGCTGTTGCTGGTGTGGAAGATTTCATTTAGTTTCACGGGCAAAGTTGGCTTAAATTCTTGCTTTGCCCTTCCTCACTTCTTCAGGGTTAAATGTTAATGTAGGTGTACTCTTTCAGATAGATCAGTGCAGCTGTTTGTGGAGCTGTATTTAAATCAGTGAAATGTTGTGGAGCCGATAATTTTAAAAAACCCCAAAACAACAACCTCCCAAAATTTACTAAGTAGCCTCCAAAATAACTGTAAAGGTTTGTTTTGGTGTTGGTGGGCTTTTTGCCCCCCACGACTGCCAGTACAATTGCAGAGATGGCTGTTTGTGGCATAGGTGTAAGCAAGTCTGCAAAGGGTATTGGAGAGAAATAACTTAAAGACGTTGCTGCTGGTGATATGTAATGTGCTATTTTCCTATGGTGCTTACTGACATCCAGTCTTCCATGTATGCTGGGCTCTGCTCAGTTTTGTCAAGCTAGCATCACAGTTATCTTTAGTCAGTGTTGTCTTTACTTGACATTTGTTTCTTCAGAAACTTCTTTTCCTGAGTATTTTTCAATAAAAAAGCACACATGGTACTCTGTATACTGTGTTTATTCCCTTCTCTTCTAAAACAGTTAAAGGAAAGAAGGCAGTGATTTAATTTTATTGTGTTTTGTTTCTTGGAGGGGGGAGTGTGTGTTGTTTGGTTGTTGGGGTTTTTTTGCTGTTTGGTCAGATCTGTTTTGCTCCAGGCTTCGGTAGTAGAAAAGAGAGTGGGGGACATGGAGGAGAGAGCATTAAAATCTTGTGCTTGACTTGTTTTAGTAATAGTTATGTAAGCTTAGAAGTTTAGGTATGTTTCAACTTAATTAGATTTGGAGGTGAGCAGCATGTAAGTTGCTGGAGATGCTACCTGGGGTTGCAGAGGAAGATGGCTCTTCCTCACGTGGTCAGTATGAAGATAAGTAAACATCTAGAGAACTTAAAATCTTTGGCCAACTTAGCATGTGGGTGTTTGTTTTTGAAAAGCTTTAATGCACATTCTGAAATACTTTTCTATGACATCATTAGGTCATTGCTTATAGTGGTAGTTTGCCTAATTGTCCTTCAACTTTACACTTGTATCATTCAACCCTAACTAAATTGTACTTTGTTCTAGAATAGTACGGATTTGACTATAAAATTAATGCATGTTTTGTGTAACAGAAGAGTCGCAGAGAGGATCTTAGAAGACTTATGGTGAGAAAACCATGAAAAAAGAAAGAACAAAATAAAGATCTATGACTTTTCCCTGGTGGGTATTGAATAAAGACAGTGGACAGATATTATAAGCTAAAAACAGTGTTTTATATTTCAAGAGTTTTTAGGTTTGGGGTGTTTTTTGAATTAAAAAATCAAAGACAATGGACAGATATTATAAGCTAAAAACAGTGTTTTATATTTCAAGAGTTTTTAGGTTTGGGGTGTTTTTTGAATTAAAAAATCAAAGACAATGGACAGATATTATAAGCTAAAAACAGTGTTTTATATTTCAAGAGTTTTTAGGTTTGGGGTGTTTTTTGAATTGAAAAATCAAAGAATCAAACTTTTAACTTAGATTTATGTGCTGTAATGCTTGCCTCAATTTGTTTTGTGTAAATGGTAGGAGACTGGAAGTCAGGCTAAAAGAAGTCAGAAATAGTGTGGCAACAGGGCCAGGGCAGTGATCATGCCCCTGTAGTCAGCACTGGTGAAGCCATATCTCAAATAAATACTGTGTTGAGTTTGGGGCCCTCACTACAAGAAAGACATTGAGGTGCTGGAGTGTGACCAGAGAAGCACAACAAGCTGGTGAAGGGTCTGGAGTCCAAGTCTTGCAAGGAGCAGCTGAGGGAGCTGCAGTTGTTTAGCCAGGAGAACAGGAAACTCAAGGGAGGCCCTATCACTCTCTACAACTACCTGAAAAGAGCTTGTAGCCAGGTGGGGGTTGGTTTCTTCTCCTAAGTAATAAAAAGTGACAGAGTGAGAGGAAATGGCCTCACATTATGCCAATAATGTTTAGAGGTGAAAAATTTCTTCACTGAAAGGTAGTCAGGCATTGGAATAAGCTGCCTAGGGCAGTGGTGGTATCATAGTCCCTGGAATTGTTCAAAGAAATGTGTGGAATTGGCACTTGAGGACATGTTTTAATGGTGAAGATGACAGTGTTCGATTAAGGGTTTGGATTCGATGATCTTAGAGGTCTTTTCTAAGTGTAATGATCCCATGATTCCATGAAAAAAAATGAAATCAAGGATTATATTTTAAAGATAGAGTAGCCCGCCCCAAATCAGCTGACTTTATACCTTTCAACATTAGGTGTTGAAAAATAAAATAGGTTTTGATAGAGTACTTCTGTGCATTTCTGAAAGAACTTATATTTGTAAGAAAATCCTGCCACTGTTTTTCTGCATTGATCCATCCAGCCTATCACCACAGATGCTGTTACTGTAGGAACTACCAAGGAAGTGGTTTTGTGACCACTGATCCTGGATCAGATTTACTATGAGATTATCCTCTAATGTAACTTTGATCAGGCAGCCAAGCTATCACATTTCTTAAGTTAATAGGAGTATGCAATATAACGTTTGTGCTGACTTAATGCCTACTGTGGGAGGAAATGCAGTAACTATTTGGCATAAAGCCTTCCAATACAAAATCAACCTGTCAAATATAAATTGTACTTACTGTCTTGTCAAAGCATGACCTCACGCAGGTGACTCAACTCTGTAAATTGTGATGTTTTATATACAAAGGACAATAATACAGAATTATTACCTATTAAAAATAATTTACTTATCATATACAGTTAGATTTTTTTTTCATTTCTCTTAAAAGCTTTATTTTTTTGACAGTAGGTTTGCTTGGGTGGGACAAGTCGCCACTTGCTTTTGGAGACTCTTGTGATTCATAAAATATGGCAGAGTAATGACATTAACAGTCATTGCAGACATTTTAATGCCACATTCATTCACCTATATAAAAGTTATTTTTCATTTAGTGACATTGCTTATGACATGGGATTCAAAGAGAGAAAGCTTTCTTCCTTTGTATAAATAGGAAAATTAAGTATATTTTATGTACACTTAGACAGACCCTTAATATTTTATGAAGAACCTATTCAGTTGGGCAGAATCAAATTAGTTTAGTAAGCTTCCCTCTCCTACTCTATTAATTCTTACCTGGTGCATCCTTCATAAATTCTTGAGATTATGAGAAGGTAAATGTATTAAGCTGTGGAGTTTGTTTTTTTTTTTTTTAAGTGAAAATACTGCAGCCTGCAATTTATCATTTGTTTGTGGTTTTTTTTAATTTACTGTAAGATCCTTATATGCTTTTTATGTAAATTTCCAAAAGACTTTTATTTGATTATTTAGAGTAAGCACTTCATTTTGCTTCTTCCCCTATATTGCTCTTTCAGTAGGTTGTTAGGAAGAGATAGATTGTGAGTTCATTCATGGAAGATGATAAGTGAAACGAAGAATTAATTTACAGATTTATTTCTACATTTGCAGATGTATTTCTAGATACATTACTTCTACTGTAGTTAGATGTGGTTATTTTCTTCACTGTTGTTGAGGTAGCTCAGCTTTGCTGCTGATTGACATTGTCCACTCTCCTTGGTTCTTAGCATGAGTGTGTGGTAGTATTTGGTTCATTTTTCTCACTCAGCCAGTGCATGGGACCAGAGGGGGACAAAGTGGTTGGCATAATGTAGTAGCACATATCCTAAACTGATACTGCTTTTCATCAAAATGCTCCATTTTAGCAGTTTCTGACTCAAAAGCAGTCACATTTGTGCCAGTTATTTCATTGGCTTTTCATCATAACTTTTAAAATGTGGGATTTGTTTTTAGTGTAAGTCTTTGTAAAAGGCATATAAAACATTTAGGTTGATTTGTTCATGTTCTGTGTCCACTTTCTTTGCAAATTACTATTGAAACCATTGCTCAGTTCAGCCTAGTCTGAAAGAGGAGAAGGGATCTCAGAGATGATACAGTTTTTGTTTAGTGTAAACTGTTGGCTGAAGAGAGAAGACATTGAAGTTACTACCTGTACTGGGAGGAAAAATTCCGAAATCTGCAAGCATGGGGTCTGTTTTGCAGCAGGGGTTGTTGTGGTGGAGAGAGGAGGACACACTGATAAGTCAGTGAGCTTTTAACTGTACTGCTCACAGAACTTTTCATGTTAAACTTTTTAATGAGGAAGCTTAGAAATATCATGTCATTTGTCAGACAGACAAAGCCCGATGTTAGCATAGAAGGGAATAAGCCTAATAAATGTTCAAGATGAATTATTGTATCATGGGTATGATCTATTAATAGGGGAGAAAAAAAGAAATAAATGCAACATCTTAATGACTTCTATGCTCAGTGGGAATAATCAAGTTGTCAGCTCAAAGTAGTGAGTGTGTTGTTTTTATCAGTGTGCTGCATAGAGGACGAGATATTGGTGCTAAATTTAAAGCAAAAAGTACAAGAAATTGAATTTTAATGCCTGATTAAGTTGGTTGTTTCTATAGCCCATTTAAGTGCCATAGATATCTTGCATTAGCTTTGTTAGAATCAAACCTTGTTTGATTGGAAAGTAGTCTGGGCTTAGAGAACCAGGCATGAAGAAAACTGTAATTGTTGAGTTTTTGCCCTGAGCCCATGAAATTAAGTCACTGTTCAACTATATTTGTGTTTATTTACTTCACATAGTTAGTTATACCTGTGAAGCTTTAAAAAAAGTAAATTAATAAGTCCTTATAAAAAGCAGTGTGTTCTGAAGTATTTTTCTAGTGGTGGTCTTGTTGTCTTTTTTAAATTGGGGTAATGAGTTGAATAAGGTCTCCTAGATATTTCCACTTAAGGGGTTTGTTTGTTTGTTTCCTTGTTTTACAACATGATGATTATGCAATTCAAAATTCAATTACCAGTTCTTTTCTCCCCCCTCACCTTTTTAATTATGGAGAAGCAAGGTTTATTTGTAGTGCTGGGAAGCTCTAGTCTCAACCAGAACACTGTGATACTGCCTGCTGCACAGCTGCGAAAGGATTTCAAAGGACAGGGGGAGTTATGCTTGATGCAGTAGTCCAGGTTCTCTCTGCAGGAGGTGCAGAGAGAGAGGTGAAATGATCAAAATAACAGGCTGGTTCTTTGCAGCACCATGCTGAACTAATACATGCAGTGAATTATGCTTTTTCAGTCTCATGGTAATTAAAATAAAAGAGGATATTAGCTTGGATGAGTTTTGGCTGTATGGATAGATGGGACATATTTCTAATCACATGCAGAAAAATTTGGCAGGTCTTATGCATAGTCTTGCCAAAGTCTATGAGAACCCAGAGAAAACGAAATGAAAAATATTGTCTAGATTTACAGTCATATTGTGTGAGTATGCACACTCAGAAAGTAGGCATTAGGAATAGCCTTGCTGGTCAAGTCAAGAACTCTGTTTTCGCCACGCTAAGTTTCAGCTGCAAACAGTGTCCAAGAAACAGCTAAAATTGGAATTGAAGGCAGTTCTCAGGTGGGGGGATAAACCTGTGAGTCATCAGCACAGAGATAGATGGTGGCTGAATTTCTGTTGGCAGGTGCTGGGTCTCTGAGCATAAAGGGGAAGAAGACGGGTAAAAAAAGGTCAAGGATGGAGGTGTACAAAGCTCCTACAGCAACTTAGAGAAAAAATACTACTTGAAGAATGTTAAATGAGCAGCTAAAAGAAGACTGGAGGAAAGTGAACAATTTACTGTATTTTCATTTGCAGATTCTGTAGTTTTGCTTTTGATTTCCACTGAATATAAAATACGAAATCTAAGGCTAGAAGAAAATGTGTGTTCTCTCTCTCTCTTAAAGGAGAAGAACTTAGTCCTCTTTAAAACAGAACTGATGACACAGGCTATAATGCATTGTTAAACAGATGGAATAAGTGTTGGTGCCATTTCTATGCAGTATTATGGTATCAGGATTTTATTCAGCCATTATTGGTAATTTATGGTATCAAAGATATAATGCCACACATGACATGCACAAGTGAATTCTATTTTTAAAAATTCCAGATAATGTATTTTTTTTTATGCTCTGCTTTCTCTGTTTTCTTTGCTCTGAAGCTGAGGCAAAACCAGTTAAGTTTCACAGCTTGCCTGCACAAGCTGTGATAGATTTTGTGTTTGTATTTCTCTGTATTTTCTCTGACACATACATACAGAAAGGATGCAAAGTTCCTCTAGGAGGGGAGAGCTAAGCATTCTGTGTGTTTGGAGTCTAAAGGTCATCAGATAAAAGTGAGATTTTGGATTTTTTTACTGTATTTTTTTAAATGCCTTAATGGTTTCAGAATACAGGGGAGATGAACTGATTCTTAATAAGCAGTTTTAAGGTAGTGCTTGATCAGGACAGGAACAGCTGTGGTGTTGACTTACCTGTCATGTTTGCTCTAAGAAAGTGGGTTCTTGGTCTTCAGGCTCTCCTCCTTGCCCCCTGAATTTCGTCTCCTGTGGAGAAGGGACATAAGATTTTCCAGCAGAATCTTATCAGATCTTTTTCTATAAGTTGTCTCCTCCCTGGTAGCTATGTAAGACTGCGTGGGGGCATGAGCTGTATTTGATGACTCAGGCCAGAATATCTTCCTACCTCTTTACTGCTGTTGCTGCTGGTGAGTTTAGAGCCTCTCTGAAGATTGAGGAGGCTGTGGGGTGGCTGGGGAGGTACCAGGGTCCTCTGGGAGCTGCATTTTAGAATTCCTAGGTAAAGACAGGGGTAGTTTGGCTAGACATGGCAGTATCAGCTTTGCTAGAGCATTGGCTTCATGAGAGGTTCTGGTTTTTTACTTTATTTTGTAAAAATAGTTATCAGGCTGCTACATTTGCAAAGAGCTGAAAATTACGGTGCAGGACCCAAGGGCAGACTGGAGAATGCTCATGGGCAGTACATGTATGATTGTTGGAGAGGTTATGATAGATGTTCTTAGGATCCAGGAAAAGAGAACAAATAACGTGAGTACTGAAAAGTTCTAGAAATACTGCTGTTAATAAAACATTTGTTTGCTTGTTTGTTTTATAGTTGGAGCAGTATGTTTCTGACAGCAGTAGTGAAGAACTGGAAGACTGGTTGATTAACATACTAAAATGGAGTATTTACCAGTGCAGGTAAGACATTCTTTTGCAGTTTCGTTTCTTAGTGTTGTCTTGCATTTCCCAAGACAAGTAGCTAGACTAATGGCAGTATTACACAAGCATTTCTCTGAAAACAAGGCTGGTTTATAAGGATTCTGTCTTTTCAGTGCATTCTCAAATGCTCTGATGCAGCTGCTGTAAAGTAACACTAAAATACTCAATTTAGAAAAAATACAGACATAGGAAACATGTTTTCCTCCAGATGGACCTTTAAAATCTGATATCCTGTGATCCATTTTGAATTGTGGCCTCAGGAAAGATTAGTTTGGATAACTAAAGAAATGGTGAGCGAATGTGGGGAGAGCATGGACTGGCTACAATAAGTAGGAAATTTTTCAGCTTAGGAAAATAAATAAATATCCAGAAGTGTGAAAGAAAGGTTTGGCCCTCAACCTAGGATGAAGTGGCTTTAATTGATATTTTAACTGTTGGAGATGTTTACTCTCAGTGCGGTAAATACTTTCGAATATTGAGATGTTTTGATTATAAATGTTAAGTAGCTACCAAAAAGTTTAGAAACCTTCTGTGTATTATGATCTTCTCATTTATCATTATCAGACCTTTGGAAAAGGGTTTATATGCTGCATTAAACTCTGTTTATTATATGTGGAGAGCTCGTACTGAAGGATTCTTTTGCTTCTTACAGGCAGACAGAACAAGTATGCAGTTTAATAGCTTAGTTTCTGAATGCTGATGATGTGCTTTAAAATACAACAATAAACTGATGAAGTATTAAAATGAGTTGTGGAGTTTTGATGTAATTAAAGTTTGTGAAATTTAGCTGTAAATTTGAAAGGCATCTACAAAAGTACATACTTCTACATGAGTTTTTTGTTGTCTTTTATATGATTAACCCACAAAATTTACAACTTTGCCAAGTTGAATTTCTCCTTTAAAATATTTAATCACTGCATAACACTTTCTATTATATAGTTCACAGAACACTGTTTTCCTTTGCGCTGATATAAAAGACTTGGGCAGAAAAATCTGTGGTTTGTGTCAGCCCAGGACAATGAATGTTCCCCTTTTCCCAGTTTAAGGTGCACATGGAACAAGCTGACGCTGGACAAAGAAAAAGCCATTCTCTGTAGTCAGGTGACAGGCTGCAGCCCCAGTTACCTGCAGCAGTGTTTGCTGGGTGTACCCTCCTGTGAACTGGGCCTCAGATTTCTTACTAGTTTTGCAGTTGATCCTGGAGCGTGGCACAGATGGTGCTTTTCCGGATACTGTTGATAGCAAGGGCTGTGTTACTGGACTAAAATTCATGGTGGTGTGTCATGCAAGCCTGTGTTTGCTGGACCCTGTGCTTGATCTGCAGGGAAAAATTGCCAGCCCAGGTGTTTTTTATGGGCTGGTTGGGGGTGCTGAGTAAGCTTTAGCTTAAAGGAGGGAGGGAGTGGCTCCAGCTAGAGCTGTATTAGACGCAATAGGAATACCACAAGTTCGCTGGACAGCCCTTTTGGCAATAATGCAAGATATAGCTCTCAGGTTTTTCTGTTGAATTAACTCATTCATAAAATGGACCTTCAAACTTGTCTAGTTCTGGATTGTTCTGAGAGTTACTGCTGGGGTCTTGAGGGACTCTGAAGCATTACCCAACAACTCTTGCAGGAACAGTCTTCCCTTTTCTTAGTGGAGGCAAACTGTTCAGGGATGTAGCACCACTCACTGTGCCAGGAATTCAGAGCCATGTGATGCCTTTTTCACATGAGAATGTAGTTCCATTAAAATGCAAACTGGTTGAGACTGTCCCATGGCATCCTTACTTTAAGTCCTTTTGCTTTTTTGTGAGTGTTTTAAAGTGGGTTGCTTTTTGAGGTATTGGACAGTTTCATGCACAGCCCACAGGATTTTACTGCTCAGCAGCCCAGCATCACAGTGGGATTAGGAGCTCTGGAGCTCTGCTGTGCAGCAGCTCAGGTTCCGTTTACAGAGCATATACTTGCACTTTGGTAGGTGGTCCCCAAGTGATAATGCAGTGTGGCAACCCCACAGAATTAGAGTGCAGAACATCTTGATTACAGCTTTTAAGACCCCTGAGGACATCCCTACTCAATCCTGTAGACAAAGCAGTGGAAGAAGGAATTGCTATAAAGCCCTGTAGGTTATCAGTGCCAGTCCTAACACTGCAGTCTGTAGCAAAACTGTGGCATCATTCAGTTAATCTCTTGATTTACAGGTTGAAATTTGAATGATGACAGGATTTGTAGGCAACCTAGGTTAATAGGGTGATCTAGATGCTGTAGTACGGGCCCTTGATCCAAGTTCTTCATGCTGTCCTAACTCAGCTTCAGCACCAAAATTCCTTTTCCCCTGTCCACTGTTACTTCAGTAACATACTGTTTCTGTGTTTTTGTAAAGTCCTTGCAGGATCCCTGTATTGACTCTTAAACCAAGGTCAGAATTAATCTCTTGTTTATAGTTAAAAATCTAGACCTGTGCTGTGGTGGCTGACGCCTTCCAGCTCCTCTAGAGTGAGTACAGAGAGGTAAATCTTATCTTGAGTCACATGCTAACATAACTTCACTGGTAGGCTAGAGGTTGCCTCTAAAGGTAATTTGTTTTCAAGTGCTGTGGTGATGACATTTACCACCAGCTACTCTGTTTCAGTCTCAGTAGTACTGCCTGCTACTTCATAAACACCCAAATGCATGTTGAAAATTTTAGAAACAAAATCCCCCATAATCCATTCAAGGTCCATACAGGTAAGTTTTTTCAGTGTTTACTGCTTCTGCATTAAACCCAGCAAAAATGTGTTAATATGCATAAAAGATAGTTTAGTTTAGGGTTTTTTTGTTAACTTATTCCTCAAAACAGTTTGAAGACAAGTGTTCCCAGAAAGTGTAGTCTGTTTTATTAATCTAGTTGGTATTGTTGAAGGAAAACCAGCAGAACTTGGTAAAGTCTATAGGATTTTAATTTAGGTATCAGCAGGCAGTTGTAAATTAGCAGGAACTTGCCAGTCTGTGGCTGTGAAGATGACAGTGAGTATTAACACCTTACTCCTAACAAAAAATTGACTATAAATAGGCATGTTGCCCTCCTTAATTCCTGCCTTCCCTCTAGAATCTCTCCATCCAAAACTTGTATGACCTGGTCAGACACTTTCTCTTTACTGTTTGGCTATGCTGTAATTCAGCTGTTCCTGTCTTCCTGCCAGCGTTGAGGCACTGCTGCCTGCACAGTCATTCTGCATCAATGAGGGCTGGAAGCAGCCTGTGCACTTCATCTCCTTGTTGGCAGTATTTTTCCCTATTCAACCAAGTACCAGAGCAGACCTGCAGTATGTGGCTATCAGTAAATGCCAGGATTGTATTATGCTGACAATGTGTTGTGATGCTTCTGTGATAACATTTGATTCCTTCACAGCAAAGGTAGAAGTTACTGTGGACTGGATTTGGTACAGCCTATATTACTGTTTATGTTAGGGTCTACATATTTAAGGAAGCTGTGCAAAATTGTATTGTCCTTTTTAGGACCAGATAGGCATTATCTCCAGCTTGTATTCTAAATAGTGTGTTTTCTGTTTGTTTTCAGTAACTGAGGTGCTGACAAGTTTTGACTTCTTCACCTCATAAACATGAGTGAAGTTCAGGCTATGGTAGAATTCTCCGTGGAGCTCCACAAATTCTTCAATGTCGATTTGTTTCAAAGAGGGTAGGTAGTGTGTTCTTTCAAACTTTACTGCAGGGGTTGGCTGACGTTGGGAAGACCTTAATGGGTACTCTGTCATGAAGTGTTGCTTCAAGTGTTACTGACTGCTTTTATGGTGATTTGAAGTTATTTTATTTCTTATTGGTGTTACCACCCACCCCTGAAGGCACAAGTAACTCAGGTTCTTGCCAGTAGATCCCTTGGGGTAGATTAGAGTGGAAGACACTGAATGACTGGTGTTTGTATATATACACATGTACGGCTTATTTTAGAATAATTTGGTTGCAATGGAAAGCAGGTATGTGGCCGTTTTGGTTATTATTATCTACAGTAATATGGCAGTATGAAAGCACTTTAGAAAATATACAAGGGAAAAGAAAGAGAGAGAAAGGATAATAGTAAGAATGTATCACCACCCATAGACTTCATTGTTGCAGTTTAATTATCTATTGGTGTAAGTGGTTATTGAAGTCTTGATCCATCTTATTCTGTTGGGATGGGGGAAGAAACCCATGAAACACAAAGTCTGATGGGTTAATATATTTTTGGGCCAGGTGGGAATGCCTGGTACCTCCCCTGGGTGTGGGCAGTTTTCAGTCCTATGGTGAAAGGCCTCAGAAAATGATTCTGGGGGTCTTTGTGAGGTGCTTTGGGGGTCTTTGATCATTTATGACCTCTTCGAAGACGTGGCACCTGCCTCTCATGTCAGCGCAGTTGAGCCAGTTATGCTCCATCAGACTTTCCCCAAGGAGGGGGAGGAAGTTTTACAACTGAGCAGAGTTGAGTAAGGGACAACAATTACCATGATAAAAGGCACCATCTCACCCAGCTTTGGTATAGCACACTGGTGCTTCCACAATTATTTTAAGTCATTAACCATTAACAGTCCAGTCTCCCGTGACTGGAAAGCCATATTCCTTCTAGGAATTAAAATTAAGTACTCAAGTAATTTGGCTTAAAACTTTGGTTGTAATACAGTATTTTTGTCTAATTAGAGAAGAGGGAAAACCTGTAAATATGGAGAGCACATTATATTCTTATCCAGGCTTTCACCCTTTTGTATCTTAATTTCTGTAATCCCTTTTGTTTGAAGTATGATAGATGTTTCTCTTGAATCTTTAAAAAATGTTAATGACCCAATTAACTTACTCGTTTATCAGTTTGGCTGTGGAGGACTTCACCTGCTTCTCTCTTCTCCCTGTGCTGTGCCTCCACGGTTACACAGGACTCCATCCTGCCTCATTAGAGTCTTCCCTGACTCCACCTGGACTCTGTAGAAGTCTGTTTCACATTCCTTTCATTTGATATTACCTGACTGTCCCAGATTACTTTCAAAGGTCCTGGTTTCCCATGGGTGTGCAGGAAATAATCCTTTGTAGCTTATTTTCAAGTTATTAGAGGTTATTGTTTATCTGGTGTTGTGGTACACCACCTTTCTGTCAGTCTTCCAACAGACTATAGTAAAAATGCATGTTAGTTCTTATGATATTTATCTTAGATAGGTCTATTGAGACTGTGTCTGTGCTTACAGAGAGGGAACAATAGATATCAGTGTTGATTTATGATAGCTCCTTTTTCCAAAACATTGTAGAATAATTTTCCTTAGAAATATTTTAGTGATAGGAAAACACAGTCTTTTTTTCAGTCTTGTCATAATTCAAGATGTGTGTGTGTGTGTGTGGCAGGGTATTGTTTTTGTTGGGGTTTTGATTTTTTTCTTTTTCTTTTGACATGGGGAGTTGATGAAAGTATAATTTTATTGGTTTGGGATACACATAGTTCTTCCACCTTGTACTAGCCCTCTGAGGTGGAGATTTTGGGCAAGAGTGATATAAAAAAAGGTAGCACTGGAAAGGAGCTTAGGCAAAAGAGGCATAAAAGTTATGAACCGTATCTTGGCTTGCTAGCCTCCATCTTTGCCATGTTACTGTTAGTTGTCATCTATATTTTATTAAAGCTAGTTTTTCTCTAAATTTCACATAAAGCTGGTACTGACAGAAGTGATGATGCATTATGCTTGCTACTGTTTGCAGTCAAAGTATAAGCAACAAACATCTTATGTCCCCTGTTTAGGAAAAATCGTAATTTCACTGTTCACTGGAAGAGGAGGATTAAGGAAAGCCTAAGAGGTCTGGGAAAACACTGAGAATATTCTAATTACTTCAACAAAAAAGCACTGTCTGTTGAATTGTAGCCTTTTTTAATCTCTTGAATTGGTGGGGAAGGAGAGGGTAGAACATGGCAGCATGTTTACAGTCTAGTAGAGAACCTGAACAGAAGAAAGTGTTTTGGTTGTCTTAACCTTACAGTTCAAATGATTCCTCAGAAAGGTAACTGAGAAGCAAAGCACAGCAATATAATTGCCAGTGCTTTACTTGGCATGTTTCTTTTTAGCTTACTCTTGAAAAAGCAGTAAATTCACAGAGCAAGTTCAGAGAGGTGGAATGCTGACATAATGAGAAAAGTGACATGAGGAGATACTGCCTCTCTGGTTTTAAGCTGAATCTTTAACTCTGGGCATGTTCCCTTAAAAATTAATGTCAGGAAGAAGAGAGAGTTTCCAGAATAATTTGAAAGACCCAGAAATGTGAGTATTGCAATAAATTCAATTTGGGTAAGTTCTAGTATTTTTCTAGGGAAATGTCTTTGTATTTATTTGAGACAGGATATAATATTTACATTCCTGGAGGAGCTCTGGGATAATGGATTGAATGAACAGAAAAGGAATACTTTAGTTTCCTTATTGGCCTCCTATTTTTGAACTGCCGCTGTGTTTCTCTCACCAAAAATCAAGTACAGAATTGATTGTATTCTGTGTTTTGGATTATGTTCATTCAGCCTACCCAGCTTAGCATGCCTGTCTCATGTGTTAGAAGCATCATGACCTTCTGAATTGTATAGGATAAAATGTCAGCTGTTGTAATTAATCACATCAAGTTCATCAAGCTCCTTCTTAAAACTTAGTAGATTTTTGTCTACACTGTTCTCTTGGAGATTGAGTCCAGATTCTCACTCATTTGATTGTTGGAGACGTCATAATTTCCAGCATAAGTTTCTGTCTGATCAGTTTTGGTTTTTCTTAACAGCCTTGTCATGTGCTTTGAATTAATCTATCAGTCTGAAAGTTCATCCTGAACTATGTTTAGATGTCAGTCTTTTGTCCCTTTTATTAAATATGAACTGATTGAGTTTGGTCGTTGGAACTTGTGGCACATGCCCTACCACCTTCCCTGTAGGGTCCACATACCCCAGTATCCAATCAAACCCATTTTTCTCTCTTCCTGCTTTTATAACTGTTTGAAGAAATCAGCCAACTGTTGCATCCAACTGTATCATGTTTTCTTGGATCTATATCTGCAGTGACACTACAGTTGCCAGAAACATTTAACAGTTGCTTTTACACCTAACAATTAAATTTGGTACTTAAGGAATGAATGACGAGAAGCAGTGTTGATGTCCCTGTATCTGTGTGGCTCCAGTGTTACTTTAGAGTAGATTTTTGTCTCTTTCTCTGGACCAGATGTTTTGTATCATGAGTGTATTTTGAAGTTGTGCGTATCGGTAGTTCGTTCAGTCCATTTTGTCCCCCCAGGGCTTGAGGGGCATTTTGTGACAGGTAGATCAGAGTAGTTTAGCTTCCTTTAGGAGTCATACAGGTTTTATGAGTGGAAAGCATCCAAAGGAGGGCAACACAGATGGTGAAGGGCCTTGAGGAGAAGCCATATGAGGAGTGGCTGAGGTCATTCAGCCTGTTCAGCCTGGAGGAGACTGAGGGGAGACCTCATTGCAGTCTACAACTTCCTCATGAAGGGAAGAGGAGGGACAGGCACTGATCTCTTTTCTGTGGTGACCAGTGACAGGACCCAAGGGAATGGCCTGAAGTTGTGTCAGGGGAGGTTTAGGTTGGATATTAGAGAAAGGGTCTTCACCCAGAGAGTGATTGGGCATTGGAACAGGCTTCCCAGGGAAGTGGTCACAGCACCAAGCCTGACAGAGTTCAAGAAGCATTGGAATCACTTGGATCTCAGGCACATGGTATGATCTTGGGGATGGTCTTTTGCATGGCTAAAGGTTGGACTCAGTGATCCTTGTGGGTCCGTTCCAACTCAGCAAATTCTGTGATTCTTTGATCTAACCCTATTCTTCTTTTAGTTTAAAGCTGTGTACTTCAAAGAGATTGTTACTGTAATAACAAGTTGTCACTCCGGTTTCTCTTGTGGACACTTAACCCTCTCCATTTACGTACGTGTTTTGTATGTGTCAGCACCTTGAACTGAGATATAAATGTGCTGAGTGTTTCTGATTCCAAAGAACTGGTAATTGAAAATACCACAGTACTTTGTAGTGCTCAGTTGAAGTTCCTGTATTCCGCCACAGGATGATGGATCCTGATGCCTAACTTGGAACAGTTACACCTTTCTAGTGGATAGTGAGAGAAGTTTCCTGATAACCTTCAACTGTGAGATGATGATGTTTTCATTTCTCTGGAGCTGTGTATTGCTTTTTTACCTGTGAAATGGCAAATATAATGAGCTAAAGAAACTTAGCCAGTGGTTTGTAGTTTAGCATAGTGCACAGATTGATGCAAGATCTGCTTTGAAAACAGCTTTAATCTACATTTTCTCTGTCTCTATGATTCTTACAATCCCAGTGTTAAATTCTTACTTTGTCACTAATCTTCTGTTACTTTGTCAGTAATATGTGTGTGCACACAACTGGGCAAAGCTGTATTTAGAAAACTTTTAATAGTAATGTTTCTATGTGTTTTGTCTTTTTCTTTTTTTTTTTTTTTTGGTAGCATTTTTCTTTGGAAGGTACAATACCTACTGTTTCATTGTGGTTTTCAGAAAAAGAACTTCCTAATGGTTATTTTGGCTAAGTGTGAATTCATTGTATGAGGAGAGGAAGTAAAATAAAGTGTTAACAGTAGCTCTTTACTACAGATTTATTTCTCAGTGCATGTTTGTTATCTGATTTTTGGGGGGGGCTAAAGATTCTTAAAAAAACCCACATCAAGAGTTTACATTTTTAACATAAGTTTACAACACTTTTTTAAAGTTTTTGCTTTTAAATATTGAGTAATCGAAGACTAATATTAAATACCTTCCACAAGGGAGACTTCAGCATATTCTAACGTAAAAAACAGTTTTGGAGATGTATCATATCTGAAATTAGGTTATTGGTAAGACTGCAGTAGCATAAGTTGCTTGTGAACCTAAGTCCTATTGAAAGTCAAAAGAATTTAAGCTTCACAGACTACTGAAAATTTAGCCTAATTATATTCTTCTGTTCCACAGATTTGTTTTTCCATGTGCAGCATTGACATTTTGTGCTTCCATGTGTGTGATTGTGTTAATGTAGCATAAAAGAAAATGCACTGAATCAGAGTATGACATTTAATGAATCGTATTATGATGACAGAGTAATTTAATGAGAAATAATGCAGTATATGAAAAGTTATATTTTTTTCTGGATCCAATGAGTTGTCTTCATTAGTTTTCTAATTTTTAACAGGAAATTAAAATTTGAAACTCACTTCTAGTAGGACCACTTTTCTTTCTCCTGGCTTTACCAGGAATGAAAAGATTTTGTCCTTAAATAAAGAAGTAGCCCTTGCTAATGGTTTGTATTGCTAGCAATCAAATAAGAAACAAGGAACATTCAGGCTCAACTGTTTGGTTTTCTTTTTAATTCATACAGCTCAGTCATACTTTTACTTTCAAACTACGTTTTTTGTATGATGTACCTTTCTGGAAATAAGTGTTGTGAATTGCCTTCTGACATGATAGCTTATCTTTTGAAGTATTGTACTGTGATCTTTGCTTAATGTAATGCAGTCTTTACAAAGGGAGAAGAAAGCTGTCAAATTTGTCTAACAGTTGTAAGATGAGCTGTGTTCCTCAGCTTATGGTTTTACACTAATACAAATAGCAATAATACGTGTTTACGATTTGTAGGCTTGGCTGTAAACTCACGGGAATAGTTTGTCTAGGAAAAATAACACAAATACTTTTGATCTTGGTTTTTGTTGTTGTTGTTGTTAAAGTGAATCAGTTTTGGATTCTAGTTCAATAGTGGATACACATAAAAAGGTCCTGCTTGCTTTGAGGCAAGAGTGGTTAAGACTGGGAATGAGCAGTTGGGAAGTTCTTTTTAAAGTTGACATTGCTTCAGAAGTTGAAGTCAGTATCATCACGTATCCATTTGCCCTTTTGATGCAGAATGTCTGAGAGACCAATGACATGGTCTGGTCCCAAGGAGGAGTAACCATTTCAAAGACTGAATCTTATTTTTTAAAATAAAAAGGCTTGTATTAGTTGAAAATAGGAGTTGGAAAGGTAAGTGGAAAACTGAGTACTGTTTCCTTTGAGTTAGCTGAGAAATTAACGTTTTTGAAGTATACTAACGAGTGAAACTGAAGACATGGGGAGGTTGTACTACTTGTCTTCTTCAGCTACAATGCTTCTATTAGGAGACTTGTAGCCACCTGCTGAGGTTTGTCTAGGGGTCACATAGAGCCATTGTTAAATTGGGTGTCTACTTTGAAGCCTAAAGAATTCTCCTTCCCCCATCCCCCATGTTAATTCCTAGAAGACTAGCCTCCAATTTAAGAAACTGAATGAGATTCTGAATCTGTCTCTTTGAGCTACATATTCTGATGTGTAAAGATGACTGTTCAGGTGGTTGTTTCTTTGGTTGTTATCAATGGAGGAATAGCTAACAGTTGGTAGTTGTAGTTGTCCTGGAGATGTCTTTTTTCCTGCATTCACCCTATATTAAAAAATATTTCTTCAGTTTTTTGAAATGCTGATGGGTATTCATTGCATATTCTAGACTTCTCAGATATGTGCTGCAAATTTCAAATTGCCTGAATTTTTTTCAGATTTTACTCTTAGACGCATGTAGTACTTTTGGAAATTTTAAGCATAATAAACTTTACAACTGAAATTATTATTTTGCAATTGAAAACATTTTATTTGACTCAGAATTAAAGCTGTCTAATGGCATCCCATTCCCTCCAGGCATTCCATTTGGCAAAATTCCATTTTCTAAGAACAAAAGAGAAAGAGTTCAGATGCCCACTTATGCAATTTACCATCTTGCTGGACCTGGCAGTGCTGTGATAGGTGCAACTCTTTCATGTGACAGCAAGGTTATATGTAACTGTGATATGCCTTACATCATTTATCCTTTAGGATTGTATTTGGAGGGGGTCTGTATAATTCCTTCTTTCTTTATGCAGTTGAAGAAAGAGGGCTCTTGTCTCTGTAAGACCAGATGCCATTTCACACTGCAAAGTAAAAATTGTATATCAGCATGCCTTGCCATGAAGAAACATGATCAGTGAGTTGAGTTGAGAGAGGGAGTAAATGACAGTGTAAGACAGTATTGAGTATAAAAGGATTGTGTCTGGAGAAGGCACATTTTTTTATGCTGTAGAACAATACAGCTGGCTTCTTTGTACAGTATGAAGGTAGAATGGGTGTAGGTGCTAGTTGAAGGTATCACAATTATGTTTTCTTGACTATGAACCTTCTCTTTCTAAATGTGAGTTTTAGTGAATTCAGTATTCTGGAATAGCATGTGACAGCAGTAACAGTTTTAACTGTGCATTGAATATATTTTTTGTCACTAAAACTCCTACTTTTGAGCCTCTTTCGTGTGTTAGCTCTCTTGTGCAGAAGCACACAGCTTGTGCATAGGCTTTTAGTTCAGACTGTTGCTGTGAAAAATCTGTCATTCCTGAATGTTTTGCCCTGTTTATGTGTGCTTGGTTAATACATGACAGTTACAGTAGAAATTTGATTGTATTTGGTCTTTAAGTTAGTTTACCATCCATAGCTATCTGAGTGAAGGGAGAGAGTAAGATGCTCATTCTGTGTTTTAAACTCTTGACTGCCTCACAGCATGACAGAGGTTTCTGGTCTGGTGTCTCTTTGTCTCATGTGCTGCACATGCAGTCTAATAATACCTTTATGTATACCTGTATCTGTAATCACAAACAGCACTTGACTGG
Source organism: Pachyramphus minor (assembly GCA_013397135.1). Taxonomy (NCBI): domain Eukaryota; kingdom Metazoa; phylum Chordata; class Aves; order Passeriformes; family Tyrannidae; genus Pachyramphus; species Pachyramphus minor. Next base: position 164,294 of record VYXB01009197.1, on the reverse strand, counting down.
ATCATCACATGCTGCAGAGAGCATATGGCTTTATCAGAATATGGAACTGGGCTCAGTCCCACCACCGAACTCAAACTCAGACTTGCTGTCTCTGCTTTATCAGGTGGTTGCTCCAAAATATCTTCCTCTTTGATGTCTTACACCTTCTGCCAATTACTGTACTCCATCAGATTTTTAAATATTTTTTTAACCTTATTTCACCCCCCACACTTGTTCTTCCTTTCCCAGATTCTGATTTATGTTGGCCATGGCAGAAGGTTGAACAACCTCCAGAAACTGAGAGGCCCTCCAGACTTCACCATCATGCTCATGCTTATCCATAAATAACTTCATTTGTTGATTAAGATACTAAAATTGCTTTAAAAATGTGTCTTGTTTCTCCAGAAACGTGACAAATACCTTACATTAAGTGATCAAGACCTCTGCTGCTAATCATTGTGGATTTTTATATGTTTTTAAAGCAAGAAGTAGTTTTGAGGCTATTGGAAGTGATTGTGAGGCTGGGGAGAAAAAAGAAAAAAAAAAGTATGTATTTTTCACTTGTGCTGAGCACTGGTTTTGGTGGAGGGAGAAAGGGTAAGAGAGCCCACTGATGCCATGAACCCAAACCTGTTGTGAAACAGGATTCTCATCTATGCGTTTATAGTTGGCTTGAGCCAGTACAACTGCATGTATCTTCCAAAAGGTGTGATATGCATGGTCTTCTGCTTTGTTTGCTCTTGCAGTCAGGGAGTTCTGTGGTCAGTAAGGCAGGCTTGCTTTTGGCAGCAGTTACAGAGTGGGTTAAAGCCGGCAGGAACACCAGGAGTAGGTGTTACAGGTGGGGGCGATCTGTTGGATAGCAGCTGCCTGAACAGGGTGATCCTGCTTGTGATGCTTCCAGTGTGCCTTTTATCTTGCAGTTGGTCAGCTCAAAATAGTAAGGCAGAAGAAAAACACTGGCAAAACCAGAATTATATTCTGAGTTATATTTTTTTAATCTCCCTGGCTCACATCATCATCAGGTATTCTGTCAGAAGTGATGCAGAAGAAGTATAAAATACACAGGAGGAATGGGAACCCTGCTTCTGTTGCCAAGTAGCTTTTGGGTTGGTTTAACTGTAATCCTGGACTGCATCCTCAGAGAAATGTCGGTAAAAGTTGCAGCCTTCGTATTAGGAAGACATCTCTGAAACAGGAGAGGCTGTTATGTCAGTATGATCTGCTGAGTGAGAGCAGCCCAGAGATTAGTGTGTTTTGAAACAAAACCTCTGTTTGAACTTGTGCATTCATCTCAGTTGGCATCCATGCCCGTAGGATACAGAGTTATGACAGACGTCAGGTATGTCAATTCTAATTTCCCTAAGCTCTCATATAGAGATACAGAGCTTGCCTGGCAATGCCACTTTGCAGAGTTTCCGCCTCTCTTGCTGCTGGCAGCTTCATCCCACTGCGGTGCACTCCCTGTGGGTTATGATGGCTGGGCTGCTGGAGCAGCCTGCTGTAAAGGGAGCTGCTGGGTTGGACCAGTGTCCAACCTGCTCTGCAAGTAATTGAGGAATGTGTCAAATGTATTGTAGCCGAGGGGCAAGCGTGAGTGCCTGGGAGGAAGAGGGGCAAACAGAACTCCTTAAACTTGATTTCTTGCAAAACTTTTCTTATATTGTAAAAGTAAAGTCTCGTTTTTAATACATTACTCTTGATGTTCCTTATTATGAGGAAGGGTAGGATTTCCCAGATCCAGCTTGCATGAGTGATGAAGAGAAGGACTCAGATAATTGCAGAAGACAGAGAGATCTAGATCTGTACTTGCTGGAGAAAGGGCCTTAATCACCCCCAGAACGCCAATTCCGTTTCTGTAGGTCAGCTCTGCAAGGGAGAAGGAGGAAATGATGGAAAGGTGAGTCCAGAGCAGCAGAAACCCACAGCTTCCAAATCCCAAAGGAAAACTGGGATTCTTCTTCAGTGGATTTTGCAGATCCCAGCTTACAGGGAGCAGTGGTGGGAGGTCAGCCTCATAAGGATAACAAAAGGATTTAGATACCCAGGCCTATGGAAAGTTTGAGTCTCCTTCATTGTATGTAGGCAGTAAATCATATGATCACCTTGATGATCATCTCTGCACTTCAGTCATATTGCTATGGTTAGTGCTGCTTCTTTGGAGTTTTTCTCTTTTCCTGATCATATTGTTCTTAGTTTTCATCTCATAGTATTTTTGCATGCCTTCCCTTCAGCAGTTTGTTTCCTACCTTTCCTGAATACATTCCTACATACCACTTGTTTCAAAATATTTCAGATACCATCTGAGGTTTTCTGCAGCGCTTGTTACAGTTTTCTCAAAACAAAAGGCTTTGAAAAAATGTAGACTTTGAAAAACAATTTTTTTTTGTTTTGCTTGCTTGTTTAATTTTTTTAACTTGTTGAACAGGTTCAGTGTGCACTCTGTGTCTTCAGGGTATCCAGCTTGTGGAACCTGGTAGGAGAAGAAGGGATTTGGCTACTTAGTCTGTTTGTGCCCATGTAATTTGTTTCATTTATTTAAACTGGCATCAGAAGTATAACTTTTGTGAGTTTGGATTTTTGGCTTTGTTCTTTTAAGGGTGTATTTGCTGCCTGTACTAGATAGAGTCTAATAAAGAACAGCAACTTCTTCCTTTTTTCTAAAGGGGTAAGAAGTGGAGTTTTTGCTTTCCAGTCTTGAATACTCACTTTACTCTTTGACAGTCATGCACTTTTAGGATCATCTAATTTAGAGAAACAGATCTTGACTTATGCTGCTAACTCTTCATAGGTTGCTTATGACATTGTTCTGTTAATATTCCCTGAGAATATTTCTTAAGAATTATGTTAATAATGAATGCATAAATATAGTGCGCAGTCAGCAGATCTGCTTCTCAGTCTTTTTGAAGTTGAAACTCTTGAAGTTGAGAAAAAAATAATTTAGAGGACGTGGCAGTACAGTTTCATATTGTTTCTGAGCATGGAGTCCCACCACTTAACCTGACCCAAGCTCATGTCCTGCCACTGAAGGGAAGGGTAGGGTAGGGTGATCCTACCACCTTTAATAGCCCCTACTGGATTCTTTTTTTCTGTTTTCAGATGGATGAGCATGTTGGTTTGCTTTACCATGCGGTTGGTGGAACGTAAAAGAGGTTTTGGTCTGCAAAACACTCCTACTTGTAGTATTGGCTTAAGCTGCCTTAAATGAATCGTGAAAATAGGCCTTGCTTGAAGGAAAAAAGATAGATGCCTCTGATGTTGTATTTGAAACTAGAGTGTTTCAGTTTAAAAGACTGAACTAGATGAGCTAATTCCACTTCCATGAATGACACAGCTTTCTGCAGGGGAAAAGACACAACAGTTCACATGGGCTCTTTTGTCATGATTTTTTGCAACAGTTTTCTTGGTGGAACCTGAATTTCCAGCTCTGGTTAAATGTATGATGTATTTGCTATTAAAACAGAGATTGCCCTTCATTAAAATAAGACAGCAAGTGAATTGTAAGGCTTGTATACTTGTTTACCGACAGATGAGAGGAGCAGAATTGCACAGCTGCAAAATTCATAAAATTTGAAAGACCAGTAAATGCCAGAAAATGAGTTGTCTTCTGGTCTGCCATCTATTATATTTCCTAAACCTTGATTTCAAAATTAGAACATTTTGATGTGTCTTACTAAAAACTGATGCCTGTTTGCAAAGGTGAAGCTTTGTAAAATTGTGACTGGATACCAGGAAAACCTTTCCCATACCTTTTTCCGCAGAAAACTAAAAAGTTCCAAGCTACACAGTGGTTAAACACATTTGTGAGGCTAGTATGCTGAATCAAAAAGTCAAATAAAAAATGCTTTCCAAGCTAAATAAATAGAGTTGAAAAGTTTTTATAAGAGAAAATGGGAAATCATTGTTCCTTCCAGCTTTAAGAACCTGTTGTACTTTAAAGATGCGAGAAAATTTAGTATGATTTTTTTCTTGTTCCCTTCAGTAAAACCATTCCATAAAAGAGGAACTAAAATTATAAACACAGACTAATATAAGATTTATTTGATTAAATAAGAACTCATCTAGTATTGCAGGTTTATGTGTCTCTTTAAAAAAGTAATACTTGTTTGAGACTATTCCCTTTTCACATGTTTAAATATATGTTCATAATGATTGCAGGAATTCTGCCTGAGTGTGCCTTGTGGTAAGAATGTGGAGAAAAGGCTTTTGTAGTAATAAGGCAAAATCCCCAGCTGCATTTGCTTTTCCCTCTCTCCTGTTTTACGTACTTAATCCTGTTTCATAACAAGCTGCTGTGACTTAGTTGAGGTATTAGTCTACCAAATAACTCTCATCAAACTTTTGATCTAATAACTGTTTTGTTTATACATACCTTTAGTTGTCAGAAGTAATGTGTGCCATAGGCATGTGCGGTACTTCAGAAAAGTAATTCACTTTCAGGGAAACTTGCTTTCAAATAAATGGAAACCTTTTATCTATTTCCCGTAAGTTTGGCCATTGTGTTATTCAACTTAATAAAAATATGTGAGTCAACTGGGAAATACCTGGATTTTTCATAAATAGATAAACGATCTTAAGTGTAGTCTTTTGGGCATGATAATTTTCCTGCGGCTCAAGTATATGAATTAGAGTTTCTTAGATAAATCCCACAATTATAGCAGAGTGTAATCTCATATTGGTCCATACTAGAAGTACTTACAACAAAGTGATTGCAAGACAAGAATATTTTTGTGTATTCTATACTTGTATTTAATAATTCCCTGTCTATATAAGCCCTTTATCTAGTTTGGTGTCCATTAGATATTCTGTGGGCCCTGACTGGGTTTGGTAGGATTAACTTTTTATAGATGACTTTGCATGTCTCCTGGGGCGGGGGGAGGAAATTGAGAAACAAGTCTAACCAATGTTTTTAGTTTGGCACTTCGAGAATCAGCATTTCATTGCCTGTGCTTTATTCTGTGTTGATTTATATTCTCTTATTTCTGTTCCCTGGCACCTTATTTTACTCCCTTTCTGATTTTCCTCTTTTTTTTCCTTTGTGTGCCTTTGCCTGGATTGCATTTTAGCAGAATGCTTATGAGGTTATGAAAAACATCTGGCAAATTTGTGGTAATGTTTAAGATAAAATATTTGTGTTTCACGATCATGTGAAATACTTTAAACATTACAAGTGTATGCAGATTGCCTAGAAAAGTATGCTGGCATTTATCAGCTTGTGACTGTGTGAAAAGCTAAATGTCTTTACTGTTTTTAGGATGGATTTTTATAAATCCATGAAAGAATTGGTGATGTAGTGTCTCTGCAGTAGCAAGGGCCTTAGCTTGTAGGACAGAGGGGTGTTGAACAGAAGTAAAGGAATGTTTTCTCTCATTGTTAGAGCCTTTCAGTATTTTGCTGACTCAGTTTCTCATCACAGCAGGAGTTTCTGTTAGTGCTGGTTTGCTTCTGTGGGAGGAGGTGTGATCTGCCAGGGTCAGTCTGATGCTGCCTCCATGGAATCGCTGCCCCTAGAGCTGCCTGTTCCTCTGGAGGCTCACTCCTGCATCTGTTTTCCTTGCAATTCCTCATTTCAGTGCCACATTCCGTATTTGCAAAGCAGTGCTTCATCTCCTGCTTTGTTTCCTCATGGACCAGAAGAATCATGCTTGCCTGAGCCACACATCACCTTGGAAAAAGAAGTCTTAGTGGTGGTCTGCAGTGGAGGGAATGTTTTCAGTAGGGCCCTGCATTCAGTAGATCCCAAGACCTCCCCCGAGGTTTTGCATATGTGGAGTCATAGCTCTTCCTCTGTTTGGTGAACTGATAAACTTGGAATCTGCCCTGCAGGTGACCCAACGTGCATTTGAGTTTTGCAGTCCAGTGTTCAGTGCTTGCTCTTGTTAATGTGACTGAGAGCATTTAAGTGTGCAGTGAGTGCACTGGGATTTCGAGAAGAGTCAGACTCTGCCATACGTGCTTCTGCCTTTCCTCTTCCTGGTGAGAGAAACTGCAAAAAAGTTTTGCCTCAACAATGAAGTGTTTCATGAAGTTTTTTCAGAACACACACTTCTCTTTGAATGTTTTTTAGCTAGAAAAGTGAGTGGTTTCTCAAGTAATTGCTTGTGGAGCTAATGCCGTAAATGCTCATATGCTTTTTTAATGCATGAGATTTTTTTTAAATAATGGTTGTCTTTTATGACTGCATTTGCACACATTGCTTCCTGTGGTTCAATGTAGGAGCATCAAATCACCATTACTTCCCATGTTTCCTTTTTTGTCAGTAGCAAGATACATTCCAGTTATTGATAAACTAAACCTATTTCCTGGTCAGATTATAAATTGCCATTTTCCACAAAAGTGGTGAAAAAAAAGTTACTTATGCCTACCTGAATGATGATCCCAGTAGAAAAAAAACCCCGTCAATTTTCCTGTATGGGAAAGTATTTTTCTGGCACATGTCAGATCTTAAATTTTCAAGATTTTAATGCAACTTGATGAAAAAGATTTAATCCTTCATACAGAAGGGACAGTAAAGGTGACTACAGGAGAGGAGCAATTCTAACTACTTTTTTCAGATAACCTTTTCCTACAAGGTCTGTAGTAAAGGACAGTAAGCTCCAGATATCCTTGAACCTTTTTATATTATGATTATGTATTTGCATATAATTACATTGAGGACCAAGTGGTCATGAGCAGGTACACACGTATATTTACTGAAGAAGGACTGCATAGACTGGGCTTGACAGAAATTACCTGGATATTTGAAGCTCTCCACTGGTGACTTTGGCTTTGCCTGTGTATGCTGTCTCAGTAGACATCTGAAATACTTAGACTCTCTCCCACACTGTGAAGCAAAAGCAAAGGTACCTTTCAGAGGATGGATATGGAGCTGTTTCAGGACAAATCTTTTAAGCAGTACAACCAGAGCAAGATATCTGACATTCATCGTAGTGCTCATGTCTGTGGTTAAGCTAAGTAGAGGTAAGTGCTGTAAGCATTGAGAGAAGGAGGGGTTGGCAAATTTTCAGAGGTGGTGGTGTAGATTGTCCTTATTATTTTTTCTTACATCTATGACAATGGAAATGTGATAGGAAGTAAAAGATGCTGCCTTTCAGAGAAGTAAGTAAATGAGCTGTTGAGAAGTATTTTCCCTGTATAGAACTCAGGAAAGCCAGGAGCTGGAATATACTCCGTTCACAGATGCGTCCACAACTTGTTTTGCCTTTCAGTTGTCATGTTGTAAATTGCTGAACCCTGTTTTTTAGGTTTCCTTTAACCTCTGGGATCATAGACTGGTTCAGGGTGGGAGAGGTAGTTGCATATATAATATAGGTCACCCTGATGCTGAATGGAGGGTCAACACTTGATCCATGTTGAGTGGAGCTCTGTCCCCTCAGGTCTTGAAAGCTTCCACGAGTGGAGATTTCACAGCTTATCTAGACAACATGTTCCAATGCTTAAGTATCCTTAAGACTGTTTCAAGTCTCAGTTTATTCAGTCTCCTTGTGGAGCCTGTCCTTCAAATAATATCAACGACATAACATCAGGCAGTGGCAACCTGCTTGTTGTCTTGACAAAATGGTTCTAAAGATTCATTCCAAATCTGTTCTTTTTGTGGTGTCAGACCTTCGTGAAACTGTCAGTCTGCTGTTCATCCCAAATGTGTTCCCTGTACTGCAGTGACTCAGGTTAAGCTGGCATTTTAGCTCAGGCTTTTTAAGTGTCAAACCCTAGTTGTATCATCTAAGATCAACCAGCTGTATCTTGCTGAATTATCAGGTGGTGATTCTAAATAGCACAGCATAATCTCTCAGGGTAATTTAGCAACTAATGCGTATCAGGCTCTTGATTGTGATTAATTTTTAGAATATTTTTCCATTGTACTGTAAATTGCAGTTCTTGGTGGTATTTCTGTTGTTTTGTTCTCTGTTTAGTGAAATACGCAGTTATCCTGCTTGAGCTAATGGAGCAAATTATAGCCAAAGGTCTGATGGATGTTGCTTTTGTTATGGGTGACTAATGTGTGTTCTTACAGTATACCACCTTTCTGAATACCATTTATTCTTTTCTTTGAAACTGGAAGAGTGGCTTTAAAGCCACTCTTGTCAAAGTTGTCAAAATATTTCTGACTTCTTTGTTATCTGAAAAATGTCAACCCTTAATAATTCAAAAATGACGTTTTTCTCATGTGATGCAGTCAAAACAGAGATTAAGGGAGAGGTTGTAATAGACTTTTTCTAATTATTCTCCAAAAATGAGCACAGAAAAATCACTACTAGTCGAAGCTTTGAGAAGTCCAGCACTTTCCTGGAATCTTAATGCTGACTGCAAAGCTTGAGCTGTTTCCTTTTTCTGGAGAACAGTTTTAAATAAACCTTGAAATGATCCTGGAACCCCTGTCTCTATTATTACTAAAGCATTTTTCCAGGTTGCTGTCAGTCAGGACTTGGCAAAGAACTAGACTGGTGCAAGTCAGGTTGGTTATTCCTCTGCCACGTTCCTGGGAGTTACAGGTGCGTGTTAGAGCAAGTATGCTGTGCTGAGGTTGGGCATGTGAATCTCACTGAATTTGCCTTAGGACAGGCCATGTTCTGAAACATTTGTATTGGGTTCTCCATTCCGGTTGGCTTCAGGAGACCATTTTAGTATAGACACACTGATGGACCATGACTGAAAAAGTTCTAGTACTAAGCCTGCAACTGCGTGAGTAGATCTGCAGCTGCCACCTCTTGGAAGATGCTGGACTGGGTCTTGAAAGCACTGGTAGACTGAAGCCACATTTGCTGTACCATCAGTTGTGTGATCTGTAGCATTGTTATCATCTGGGATTTTCCACTACACAGGATACCTTCATTCTCTTGTTACGTAAGGTAATGGAGAGCTGATACATGAGACGGTGAATTCACATTGTATTTGGATATTATTTATGGAGTATTTTAAGGATATTTGGGACAGTTGAATGTGATAGGTGATTCACAAGTCCATGATACTGAATGTTATGTGGAGGCCCAAGCAGATACAATAGATGGGGTTTCTGAATCAGTTTTCTGTATAGGAACTAAACAGTGTTTATGGTACAGCTGGGAAATAGTTGACAGTGATGTGGTTTCGTTTTGTTTTGTTTTTTAATGGAAATGGAAACATTGCAGCACAAATTGATTAGTGGATTGAACAAAAGATGGAAAGAAGATAAGGAAGGTGGGGCTTGGGGAAAAAAATAGTGAGGCTTGATGCATTTTTTTGACATTACTTTTAAGATTTTCTGTGAAATGAAGAATGTATATCGTAACTTTAAAAGCATTTCCTTATGTATTGCAAATAAAATTACAAATATAAAAAATTTTTATATTACAAATATAAAAAACCCCCAGAGTCAAGGGCTCTGTTTCGGTGTAAAAGTATAATAGCTCTTCATTGGCAGATAGATGCTTAATATATATGGCATTTAAAAATGAGTGACAGTGAATAGTTTGGGTTAATACTGTGTAGGAGGCTGTTTTTCTTATTTAAATATCTTGATGCAGTTAAATAATTGTTTTAGATATCTAGGCACAAAATTTTGAGTTAATATTTACATATTTGCCCTGAGCTGAACTCCTACAGGATTTTATTATTCAGATTAGCAGGTGAATGTTTCATGCTATAAACTGCCTAAAGTGTAAATCTGCTGAAAGTCCATGACACCTGTCTGAAACAAGCAAACAATACACCTTCATCTCCTCATTAACCCAAATAAAAATATTGGTCAGGTAAAGGGTTTACTGAAGAAACAGGATAGAATTGTCTGCTTTTGATTAGTCACAAGCAAATAATAATAGGAAAAAGGAGGATGTTCTAATAGTCTTTTGGTTTCACAAATTACATTTTAAGCATGAACAATTCTATTGATTGCTTACTTTGAAGGACAAATTGTAAGAGTCACTTAATAGTTTCTTTAGGGCAAATGAGTCTTATTGCATTAAGTAATGGGAATATCACATTGCACCTTTTTTCTCTTTGCTCAGTTTTTATTTTGCCCGTGCCTTTCATTTTACCTTGTTACAGTTCTAATTCATTAATCTAACCACAGTTAAGCCTTAGTTAAGTGTATGCTCTATAGAGCTGTCATGTGCTTCTAAACATCAACTGAGAATGATGCAGATTTTGGATATTTTAAAGTCTAATAGAATGACTCAGTTTGGTAGTTTAGGGTGAGATGAGTTAAAATATGTGGCATGTTTTTGACATGTCTCTGAACTTACTGAGATGTAACGTTTAATAGAAAACATACTGAGACATATTCTTCATGTAAACCATATCAACAGTTTTGCATTCTTTCCTTACTGCCTGAAGTAACAAGCAGTGTGCTTTGCCATGATGGGCTAGTCATTTGGATCATGGGAAGATGCAGCTTGTAGTGGTAGGGCATCAGGCTCTTGGTGAATGTTTAGTGCGGATCCAGAAATGACACTGTGAAGCTGGGGCTGGTGGAAAGTATCTCCTGGATGAGGCTGTTGTATATTATTTTATATCACATTTCCTCAGTAGAGGTGAAATGAGTAACTAATTGAATGATGGAAGTCATATCTGATCCAGAGGAAAGGAGTACGTCAGTGCACTACATTGCATCCTCCTGGGTTAATGTGGACTCTGCTGAATTCCTTACACTGTTGGAGATTACAGTGAATGCTTAATGTTAGTTTTCATTTCTTTAACCTAATACAAAATGAATTAATGTCCTACTATTACTATCCTATTATTAATTTCCTCTTATTCCTATCCTGTTATTAATTTCCTAATCATTTAAGGAGTGTTTATGGAACCATGTTTGACCTGTTTCCAAAACCACAGTATATAGCTGGTAGTTTGCAATATGTTATATTTTAGTTTATTTTTAAAAGGTAGGAATGACTTCATCTCTTATGTCTAGCAATGTTACTGGTTCATTCTAAAGCATTCTTTGATATATAGTTTTAATCAAACTAAAGCTGACTTTTAAATTTTGTGAAAGGAATAAACTAAAAAATTTTCATTGGTTGATTTTTAGGCGTAGTACACAGTCGCATCAGTTGCTAGTGAAGTCCCAGATGATCAGCTTTAGTTGAAGTGTGAGAAGCCAGAATCAGAAAACTGCAGTAGATTGGTTTGGATTTGGATAGTGGGGATGATGAAACCATGACTGTGATCGGTTGTACTCTGTGAGCAGAATACAAAGGGTAGATATATACTCGTGGCCATTTAGGATCATGGGTCTGCCTAAAAAGGCAGTTTTGTCTTCCTCTCTCTGCTTGTGAATGTTCTTGCTCCCTCCCTTTTGGTGGTGTTAGTGTTTCTGGAGCTGTACACAGCTCCACTAGGTCACAACAGCTCACTGCGGAGCTGAAGCTAACTCCTTCAAACAAAATAAGTTATCTGAAATTAGATGGTCAGAATGTGTCATCTAAGTGTGTTTGTGGGTCCTTGTTATCTAGAGGCTTCCATAAAATCAATCTGGTGACAGTTACAGATTTCATACATGAAAATCAAAGTTGGAAACAGTATAGAGCTTAATAAGATGAAAGACTATTTAGAGATGGAGCAGAGACCCAACAGACTATTGTGTTTGGGTTTTTTTTTAATTTTAGGCTAGAAGCCTGCAGTTCCTACCTTTGATAGCATAAAAGTACTGTAACATTTTGCCTAGTGTTCCTCTTTATTTACACTTTTTAATAGCTGGTGGCCACAAAAAATGTAGAAAGTGTCTGATAAGTGGTGTGCTTTCTGGGGATCCTGGAGGGGGAGTTTCATAAACTGCAGTTTCACAAATAGCTCCTTCTGTGTCAGAACTGATTGTAGCAGCCCTATAGATGTGCATGGTAGATCCTTCCCATACGGTTGTAGTGTAGCTGACACTTCCAATTTTTCATTCACACCAGTGTAGTTTATCATGTATCTCTACAAATATTTGCTCCAACTCTGCGGGGTGTGGAAAGGCTGGTGTTGTGTTGGGACTTCTTTTTATGTATGTGTTTGGTTGTTACTCTGGTTAGTGATTAGCAAAAAAAACCATAACAGGATAAAGAGTCAAAGTAGGACTGTTTTAAACTTTGTAGACTTTCTTGCTGTGCTCCTCCTCCCCACTCTCCATTCCCACCTCTGTCAATGTATATGGTAAATGAGTTGTACTGTAATGCATGTGTTGCAAATCACTGTCTTTTGCTTTTAGTTTTTACCAGATTCGTGCATCTATGAAAATTCCTCCAAGAATTCCACACAAATTAGAAGCTAGTTTGTTACATGGAACAGAGTCAAAGTAGGACTGTTTTAAACTTTGTAGACTTTCTTGCTGTGCTCCTCCTCCCCACTCTCCATTCCCACCTCTGTCAATGTATACGGTAAATGAGTTGTACTGTAATGCATGTGTTGCAAATCACTGTCTTTTGCTTTTAGTTTTTACCAGATTCGTGCATCTATGAAAATTCCTCCAAGAATTCCACACAAATTAGAAGCTAGTTTGTTACATGGAACTGGTAAGTGCCAAAACTTTTATGTAGAACTTTTAGTAAATGAGGTAATTATCTTGCCTTGCTAATTAAAGATCACACTTCTTGTCTTATGTTGTTGTAATTAATATGTAAGTGCTTTTAATTTTGTTACTAACACAATAAAAATATACATTGTTCTTAGCATTGAGACTTGAAAGTTGGTTGCAGAATTTGTGTTACTGTTTTTCCTCTGTTGATTGTCTTTGCAGATAGCAAAACATGGTGATTTCTTTATATTAGTGTCTTCTGGCTTTTTCCACTGATCTGCTCAGTCTTCTCCATGTTCCAGTGTAAGATGACCAAGGGTAGATCTCATTTAATAGATAGCTCAAAGTAGTGGAGAACTTCAGATATAGGCTCTTATCCAGATTGATAAGCCCATTTTTTTTCCTGAAAAGAACACTTTGAAAGGATCCAGCTTTCAATCTTCTTCTATTGTTGCCTGGTATTAAAGTTGAAAATTTCTTTAACCTCCTGAGCAGAATTACCCACTCCCTCATCTTTTTTCTTTTTTAACCTGGCACTCACTTTCAGTTTCTTTGTCCAGGCAAACTGAACCCAGAGAAAGCTGTTAGTGCTCTCCTACTGTGTAGCCCACACCTCAGCATGCTGTAAAAATGTCAAAAGCAAAAAGTTAATCAAGTTTTCAAATGTCAAGTGGAATTATGGGAATAACAAGGAAGAAAAAACTACTATAGTCTGGGAAAATACAGTATGATGTTACTGAACCTGAATTTTTGAGGCTATTCTGGAAGTAACCGAGTAGAGCAACAATGTAGATACAGAATTTTCGTCAAGCTTCCTGAATATTTCTTGGATTTTTGTGAGATAAATAAGTAATTCTTATGAACCAAGATTGCTGAACTTCAAAGGCAAGGTTTAATGTAGTTTGGAGAATTTGGCTCTGGTAGATGTCCAGTGTAGATGTTAATATATTTTATATTGCTGGAAAAAAAAAATCCATTTCAAGGTATATTTTAGAATGATCTTAGGTTATTTTTTTGAAAAGCTTCAATCTTGTTATTAATTGTGACATATGTGCTTAGTTATTCTGTCTCCTGTTACTAGACATAAAGATTATAAATATTAAAACTGCAGTTCAGTGTGAGTTTAGATCAGCAGTGCTGTCAAAGAAAAAAATTCAGCCCTTGATTCCCCCGGCCGCATTATCTTACCTTCATATTGCTCAGTGTGCCGTGACACAGGTGTCTGTTTTGGGTGGGGAGCTCAACAGGGGAACTCATTCAGCTGACAAGCATCCATTTTACAAAAAAACAAACCCCTTCAAACCCAAAAACTTGGGGCCCTTTTTAGATCAGTCTCTCAGTTGTTTTTTTTTCAGGTAGTTACTGATAATGTTTGTCCCACAGCAAAGCAGAAGAAAGGGTACAAGCTGGTCAGTGACAGGGCATTAGTTTGTCCTTGTGGACATTATAGTGCTTGGTCTTGCTGAGGATTCCTGCCTTCTGTTCACTTCAGCTGCTTGCTTAATTTAGCAGAGCTGTAGCTCAGACTTGCAGCTCTCCTGCTGAAGGTGGAGTAACTGATTCCAGTTCCTGTGCTGTTACATGTATAAAATAGCTCTATTAGGGTATGTGTGGAGTGGCACCAAGAGTGTTGACCTGTGTGGAAGTGTTGCTTGTTGACCACAAGGGAGACTGGTCAGGAGCCCACTACTGCTACTCTTGAGAATGATGTCCTGTATAGGTCAGGTACTTCTTCCTGTACTTTTTTATCTCTTCTCTCTTTCTCATACTTACCTATTCTAAATCCTGTTTGCTTTGATGTTGAAGTCTTCGCTCCAGTTGAAGTCTTTTTACCTATTTCTAGCTCTTCCTAGACTCTGAACAAGTCACCTCAGTCTCCTTACCTTAGCTGTGTTTTCCCCCCTCCCACAGGCAGTTTGAGCTCTCTCCTCCTTTTATTTCCCCAAGTCAAATATAAAGTCTTAGTTTTTCCTCCTCTTTCTGTTCCTTTGCATCTCCTTCCATCCCTTGCCCAGCCCATCCCACCTCTTAGTGAGGTCCTTTGTTAATAGAAATGGAAAACAATTTATTTAAATTTCCCACATCTGCTGGTTCACTGGAATTGCTTGCTACCCAGCATGAGTATCCTTACAGATATCATAGGGCATAGAGCTTTAGCTCTAGCCTTGTGAGGGTCTCCTGTTATTCTTGTCATTTGAAGGAAGATATCATGCTCCAGAAAGTTATAAGAAAAACCTATGTATCTCTAGCCTGTATTTCTAGCCTGAGGTTTTTTCAGATTTTAGGATGTTCTGAAATCTTCCTTCTCTCAAAAATTCATGGCTGGTTTTCAGAGGAAAAAAAGGTGGGGGGAACAACAAAAACAGGTTAGGAAGGAATGAGATTCATCTGTTTTTATGATGCAAGAGTAAATTAATTCCCCACTATTTTTTCTCCTTCATTGAGGAAAAGGCTTTTTGTGTGGATAGAAGCTTAGAAAGAGTCTTGACCAGTCAAGTCAGTGGATCATTGATTTAAAAACCAGTAGTTCTGCCTTATTGACCTCATGTTTGTGAGACGTTGCTCCCCATGTCGAAGTGGCTCAGCCTGTTCCTGACATCAGCTTTTCCTCTGCAGTTCCTCTCTCTCTTTTGAGGGTGCGGATTCACATTATGATGGAGTCAGCAGAACTGAGGGCTGTAACTCAGGGCTGGACGGTGCACAGGAAGTGGGACCTTGGCCATTTGTCTCCTGCTCTTTTTTTGTATCAGACAGGAGTGGGAGATCTCTTTTGCTGATGCTGTGCAGTTACATCAGATTATGTGCCATGTGAAACCATACCTGCTCTGCCCTTCACCTGTAACAGGTGACACAGAGGGACATAAGTTGAAAGTATCATTATACATAGGGAAATTACATTGTAATGATTCAGCCTTTGTAAGCATTTTGTCCAGGACACCTAAACTGGAGATATGTATGAAAGCACTTCAGCAAACCCAGAATTTGTACTTGTTTCTTGTTTCTGAAGGGAAGTTGAACTACAATGTTACTAAGATTATAGAGTGGGAATGTTTGCCAAGGGTAGTGATATTCTATCAGAGGGCCCAAATCTGTAGAGTGCAAACTGCAGATTCTTTCCCCCTGTGGATTCCGTTGAAATAATTTATTAAGAAGAATCAGAGGACTTTTAAAAATATTTTGCATCTCCATTTATACAATTTCTAAGAGTTTGTGTTCTGGTAGAGGTTGATGTTATTGAGTCTTTTTGTAAAAGGAGTGATAAGAAAGTATCAGTATTTCTGTTACTTCTATTCTTCCAAGTTCCATCTTCTTTAATCTGTTTTTCTTCAGAGGATAGTACCCATCACAATACTTCCTGTGTGAAAACTCCCTGTGATAATGATAAATACTTCCTCAGTAACTGTTTTAAAATATTGCCTTTTTCCTTTCGTCTGCAAGTCTTTTAGCACTTTTTTTTTGGCAGAAGATTCCTCAATTATATATCACAGTTTCTGAACTCTTGGATGAGTAGACTCTGGATTGAAAGCGTGTCATACTGCATGGGAAATGGGTTCAGTTGATAAACTTGGAACTGGTCTGACCAGAGCAGGATGCAAAGATGTGGAAGGCAAGAATGAGCCACCTCTGTTCTTGATTAATTCAGTGGAGTGGTATATGTCATTTAATCTCTTTGTCTCATCTGTAGGTAATTAAGGGTCCTCAGTGTGGTTAAAGCCTGCAAATCAACATGAACGCTGGATGAAACAAGACAGATTTCAGGACTTTTATTAGAATTTTTGATGCCTGGAATGTCCTACTTCCATTTGTAACAAAGAAAAAATTCTTCAGTTCAGAACTTATATTAAAAGCAAATTAAATTAAAAATATTGATACGGTGTTTCTTTGAAACAAAATGTACTTCTTCAAACTCCAGCAGTTGCTGACTGAAAACTACTGTTATTATTGGTGTTACAGTTTTAATAGTGGTCATGAAACTGATGGAAATGATAGTTCCACTTGCTTGCTGCTCTGGGTTTTCCAGTTATGTTAATACTTGTTTCTCTCTTCAGGTGCAGATCTTGCCTTTCCTGCTTCAGTCCATGACAATATAGTTTGCAGTAAAACATTTCAGATTCTTTACAAAAATGAGGAAGTTTCTGTCAACGATGTGATGATTTTCAAAATAAAAATGCTGTTGGATGAGAGGAAGGTAATCTGCCATTCCACTTTACTATATTCAGATAATTCAGTCTTCATTATAAGGGACCAGAAAGATTTCATGCTTCTACAATTTCTTTGTAGATTGAGGAGTCACTTAATGAAATGAATTTTCTACTAACATTAGATCTACACTTCACGGATACAGATTATTCGTAAGTTTAAATGTGGAAGTTTTTATTAAAGCAACAATATATATTAACTTTTAAAACTGATTAAATATGTATTATTTATAGGTGTAGTGTGTTCATATTAGACATAAATGATGGTTAAAAAGTCTGTAAAGATTTCATAACTGGTTTGTCTCATTCTGATAATTTTTTTTTCATGGGGGAGATGCCTTTGCATTCCAAAGTATAGACCTATGCTAAATTGCCAGCTATGTCAGTTATTAATAACTTGCACTTTAAGTATAATTGTTCTAATTGTTATGTTGGTTTCTTAATTTCTTTTTAGACCAGATGACCTGAGCACACTACAGCCAATTAGTAGCCGAACTTTAAAGTTGCACTTTAACTTACACCAGGGCCTTCATCATTACGTCAATGTTATGTTTGATTACTTCCACCTTTCTGTCATATCGGTTATAGTCCATGCTTCTTTGGTTGCTCTGCATCAGCCATTGATAAGGTAATCTCTCATTAATAAAATGCAAATAAATTATTGAGTGTTCAAATGGAAATGTTATAAAGAGAGAATAATTAAGAAGGAATTAAATCTATGGCCAATGTTGTTTTCTCTATGATGATTTTAGAATACAGACCCAGCAGGATGAGAAGCTTCTTGCTTTTGAAGTTACCTGAAAGAAATTTGGAGGTTTTTTCTTCTTTGTTAGAAATAAGAGCATGTAATGTAAAAGAGAGATAATACCCAAGACCAGAGAATTGGAGGAATGTATAAATATCTATATTTATACATGTATATTTGTATGTATAAATATTTATGAATTTTCCTAATCAGGCAGATCTGCTGCTCACTCTAGTTAGTGACTGAAATAGCTGCCATTAATACAAATAGGGCACCTTCTGTTAGCTATCTTATCTTCACAGTTTTCAGTTACTGCTGGAATGGCAATGATGTCTACAAATGATGCATTTACTATTTTGTTAAAGTAAATGGAACTTGAGAATTTACTTTTCTCTTTAAAAAAGATTTTGCCTCATTTTTGCTGGAACCTTTTTTATTTCATTTACTTCTGTCACCCTTTGCAATCTCTGTTTACTTCTGTCTCTCAAAAGTAAGTGTGAAAAAGGGCTGTACAGTCAGACACAGTCACACATATGAAGTGTTCTTTAAACAGCTTTTTCTTTAGCATGTCTGTCTTTTCCTTCTTTCATTATCTTCCAATATACTGTGATTCTGCCCCTAAGTTTCTTCATATTCAAGTTCAGTCTGTGCTGTAAATGCACAAACCTTCAGCTTAAGGTATTCCTGTGCCTGTCTTCACATCATGGAGACCTGTATCTCTGTGTATGTTAGACAGCTGCTCTGTGCAATAGGGCTGTGCTGGTGTAGAGGATTCAACTGGCTTATGTGCTTTTTTGTTCTTTTTTTGCCCCCTCCAAGTGGTTTGAATTGTTTTGGTGATATGTTTTAGGCATGGTTATATAGTAAATGAGCTAACACATCTCAAGGGATGGTGCAGCATTATATGGGACAGAAACAAGTATTGAGGAGGTGGGAATTGCTGTTGTCAACTTCATCTGATAAATGCACTTAAATGCACTTTTTAATGCACTTAAAGTAGCATTGTGTGTGTAAACTGTACATCATCACACCATCCTGCAAGTGAAATTGAGGCATTTAACCTATATTTATCCCATAGCTGTAGGGCTGAACTTAACTTCATTGTCAGAAATTGAAAACTAGATTTTGTTACTAGTTTACAGTCAGAAAAGCATTTGTCCCTCCTGACCTTTAAAAAAGCTGTAGTTAATCTGAGGGGTTTCCTACATATTTTTGCTCTGTTTATGGTACAATAATGTGATTTAATTTCAAACCTCATCTTGATACAGCTTGTGTAAAGAGATATTGAAACAAAACAGCAACTTCTATGCTGCTTTCATTTTCTTTAGAGTAGATTGTTGCTGGTATCCACAAAATTATTTTAAGGATTCAAGTTGTCCCTTAAATCAGCTTAGGATGGGGAAAGGAAGAAACTTTCAAATTTACAGTGTTTTATTTCTGCTGGGCTCCCCCATATTTAACAGGTAGCAAATGCCTGATAGTTAAAGTATCCACATCTGGCTCCCTTTTCTGGAGCACCTCTTTCTGAAAAACCTGAAAATTACAGACATCACTCCTCTTCATCCTTCGGGCTTTCATGGGTGGCAGTTTTACTCCTTTGTTTGGCTCATGCTCACATTATTGGTACCTCTTCCTTTCCTATGGGGGGTTTACTTTTGGAGTGTTTTCTTCATCCAGGTTCACCTTCTCTTGTGAACAACCAGTATTAACACTTCTATTGAAAGAGAGGAGCTAATTTTACTTGGTTACACCCCTGGAGTTCTGTGTAATCTACTCTTTTTTATTAACCTGTCATTGCTTGTTTCTGCCCGTTATCTAATAGTTCTCACTTTCTGCATTCATTCATTTTTCATTCACTTTTTCTAGTTCTTTGTTCTCACAAGGCTACTGTTGCAGTTTGCTTTGTTCTCCCAGGGGTTCAGGATGGCATCTTCTCTTCAGTAGCCAGAGGTCAGGCATCCCATAGGAAAACAGCAATGGCAGTTTGTGTGACAGCTTTTCAACTTCTTGCTTCTGCTTCATTTTTAAGAAATGAAGTCCCCACAGCAAAGTTGGCGGAAAATGAACACTTCTTACCTGTTATAGTTCAGAATTTATCTCTCTGGCTTAAACTTTCAGGAATATTGTTTAAATTAATTGAGGTTTGCCTTAGAAATAACAAGGAAGAGCTTCCACAATCTCCTGGCCTTGTCTGCTGACCTTCATGGTGAGAGATGGCCACAGAACAGCTGAGGGTAATAATTTGTTAAATTTGTCCAACTAGCTGGAGACCTGTTTTGAAGAAAACTACTTTAGAAGCACTGCTCCCCTGGCACAGCATCAGAGACTTAACTGAGGTATCTGGGTCATCATGAAGGGTTCTGTAAGGGTAGACCACCATGCTAGGAACTTCCAGGATCTTACTGAGGGTCCTTATTTCTACTACTTTTCAAGAAAAATCAAGAATTTGTTTTAACTGTGATAGCTTTGTGACACACAGTGTGTTCAAATTATCAATTCATGTGTCCTTTTTGCAGTTTTCCTCGCCCAGTGAAGAATACATGGTTGAACAGGAATGCACCAGCACAAAACAGGGACTCTGTGATCCCTTCTCTTGAAAGTGTGGTCTTTGGCAATAACTACACAAAACAGTTATCAGCAGACGTAAGAATATAAGTTTAAGATTTGATTTGTATTCTGTTGGGAGGTGAGATTATCTTCTCTGCAGGAATATTACTTGATAAAGAATGAATTTTGGTAGAGTTACTTATTCGCTGTGATAAGGAAATAAGAAAAATTGTTGCAAAAGACTGTATTCCATGCTTCAGGAACATACCAGTGGAAAGTTTACAATATTAAGTGTTTAAACTTCTTTTTTAATGTCTTGCATCCATTGAAAATCACAAAAATGACAAGTTTGTGAAAAGAGGAAATTGCTTATCTTTATTTTAATCATTCTGCTAACACTTCATTTATTTTACAACATTAACATGTGCCTTTTTTCTTTATTTTAGGGTTGCAGCTTTGTTGTTTCAGAATCTTTCCTCAGCCATGCTTATAATTTCCACTATACACTTTGTGCCAGTTTACTACTTGCTTTCAAAGGGTTACACAGCTATTTCATTATGATAACAAAGGAGCTCCCCTCTTCTCACCGAATTGAACTGGGTATGTCCAGTTTAATAAAATGCATCACTTTCTTGTCAGTGTTCATTAAGAATATGCTCTTCTATACTAAGCTGTCACTGATCTCATGCATCTGGTATATGTAAAATATTTTTGCTTGAAGAAAAAATAAAATAGAAGTATCGTCACATTACTAATAAAGTAAGAAAAGGGCCTAAGTTTATGCAAATATATTTTTTCTTGTTGGTCTTGATTTGTGCGGTTATTTCAAATCACTGTGTTTAGTGGTGAGAAAGTTAGAGAAGTTCCTAATCCAAGTGGCACGTTGTACTTTTTTGTTTGTTATATGGAAACTTTGCATATTTGTACAAAAATCTGTAACTCTGTAAGCTTTGATTTGAGACCAATATTTTAATGGAAACTTACCTGAAAAAAGACCTACAAGAAAAAATTGCTGCTGGCTCAGTTTGTAGTGTAACTTTTTAAACAGATTTAGGTGCCACGAAGACTTCTAGTTAACCACATTTGATGAAAGTAACTGCAGAAGTATTAAATGAAATGTATGGAAATGCACATGTACATTACATTTCTGTAGAATGCAGATACATTAGAGAGCCAAGCCTCAATTTGTGAAGTAGAAGAGCAGTGCAAGTAAAAAAGGAAAGTACATTGGCATTGGAAAGAATGATTTAGAATTTTTCCTCAGCAGGCATATACCTTTTTAGTCATGTTCTGACTTTTGGAATTTACATGTAGACAGCATTAATTGATTTTTGTATCATTTAATTTTAAATGATACATTTAAATTAATTTAATTTTAATTGTCAAAACTAAGCATAGTGAAACAGTGAGGTTGGAAATTGAGATATGAAAACTATTTTTATATGGTCAATTAATGATTCAAACAAAGAATGTTTCACTTGTGTATTAAAAAATACAAAGCTATTTTTAGGGGAAGAAATTTTTTTGAGGGAGCATATCAGAAATCTGTGTAGAAAAATACTAGAAACTGAGGCTTTTCCTTTATGGAAGTTAAAATACTACAACACGCTGCAAAGAACACGTCTGTGTAAGGGAAACACCTTATTAAGGGAGTAACTCAACTCTTAGTCTTCCTTTTAAAGTCAAAATGTGTTGGAAAAGATCTCGAAAGATCATGGAGTCCAAGCATTACCCCCATGTTCACCACTAAACCATATCCCCAGGTGCCACATCCACATGCCTTTTGAACACCTCGAGGGATGGTGACTCCACCACTTCCCTGGGCAGCTTGTTCCAGTGCCTGACCACCCTTTCAGTGAAGAAATTTTTCATAATATGCAATCTAAACTTCCCCTGGTGCAGCTTGAGACCATTTCCTCTTGACCTCTCACTAGTTCCCTGAGAGAAGAGACTGAGCCCCACCTGGCTACAACCTCCTTTCAAGTAGTTGCAGAGAGCAATAAGGTCTCCCCTGAGCCTCCTTATCTCCTGGCTAAAGAACCTGAGCTTCCTCAGCTGCTCCTCACGGGACTTGTGCTCCACACCCTTCACCAGCTCCATTGCCCTTTTCTGGACACACTCCATCAGCTCAGTAGAGTCTGATGGCACTATTGTTATTGTAAGGGTAGGCTTAGGCTAAATTGTGATGCTTAAGTGTTTCAAACAGGACCTTCAATTCCCCTAAAACATTCCTTCAAAATATATATATATAAAAAATAGAAAAAAGCCAACCATTGAGTTGCATACTTGGGTTGTATCTTTCAACCTCATGGAAGGCACCAAAAATGTTCATAAGCTTTAGTAGAACTTGAATTGGATATTTTCCCATCTCTATGGTAATTTAGCTTACCTTTGGGAATGAAAGTTTGAACAGAAATACTCCAGTATCTAAAGAGAATATTACAGCTTACATTTAACATTCATTTTACGTATTCTGCTGAGAGTTTGTTTCCTGGGGGTTTGATTTTTTTTATTTTTATTATGTCTCTGCTAGAATTACTTTGATTTTTTGTATTTGTAAATATCTTTTTCATTTATTTCAGTTATTTTATACATATACTGATTGGGACAATTGATGTAATAGAAAGTACTAATAATGTAAATACTAATTATTACTTTTTGCTCATGAAAAATAACTAATGCCTACCATTAACACTAATTTTTCTAAAATCCATCAACAGTAAAAAAAAAAAGCTCTGTTTCTGAAATGTCTATGAAGAAATGAAAGCTCGCTAGACCTCACAAAGTACACAGTAATAATTTGGAATGTTTTTTAATTTTTTAATTAAATTAACTATTTCATAGTGGATATTTTATCTCTGAAGTTTAAATGGGCATTACAGAAGAGAACATCCAGTCCTGTTTAAACTCCAGAATCCTCACTTTTTCGTTTTAGATTAATTTATTATCTCTCTAATTTTGTTTCTTCTGTTTGCTTTGCTATTGCTCTGTCATATAGTTTTAACACAAGAGAGTGATTTTGCAGAAGCATGTGCAGACAACTGTTGGACTTGATAAGTGTAATTGAGCATTTAAGTATTACTGGTTTCAGGAAATAAAAAAATGCTACCTTAATGTGTATCACAAGTGATACTCTAAAAACTACACTGATATGGTATGTTTTCATGTACTGGTCTAACTGGACTAATTGCTAGGCTAGCAATAAGATATTTTACTAACTTTAAGGCAAATAATAAATCACAGATGAAAACCAGAGTGTAGTAACTAGTCATGTGTGTGCAATCCCTGTAACTAGCCAAGGCCAGCATGCAGGTCCTTTATGAACGCCTTCTCAGAAGAAAATATCCACGAACCCAGAGAGACGCCTACCTAGGTATGTTTTCAAAGCAGGTGATATAACCCCTCAGATTTTTATTGATACTATAAAATATTATATTAATAATAATGATATAAAAGATTACATTCTTTTGTAGACAGGAACACTATTTCACTATTTAGCCATTGGGAACATATGATAAACTCTGAAGTTTGCAGAATTGAGCTACTTACTTCTAGGCTGAATATAGATAATAAAGTGAGACATTATTGCTGTTTTTTGGTTTAACATTGTTCTCCTTTACTAAACAAAAATGATTGAAGAGTTCAGTCCATCATCAACATTTTAAAAAATAGCTAAAAATTGTAGTTCTGTTTAATTCAACATGGAGTCTTTTATTTTTTTTAGATAATCAAACACTAGCTTTTCTTCCTGAGAAATCTTTCAAGTTGCTTCTAGTATCTCAAGACTTCTTCCAAACACTACACAAGACATTATCAGAGATTAGGGTGCATTTGTCCATATCTGCATGGCCAGTTCTCCCTTTGGAGAGTGTCAGTGTTGGCCTGATGCTGGACAAAAGATGATATGCTGTTTAAGCTTAAGGAAGTTTCTGATGGGAAAAGGGAATAATGGTATTTCAGTCTCATAGTAGGTCACCAGCTTAATCATCTGTAGCTGTGTTTTGATTTTGTTGTAAAAAGAAAACAAAACTAATTTTTAGCAGAGCCAGCAAAATTGCATCAGATGGTTGCTGAGTGAACATTACATTTTAATGCTTGAGTTCCTTTTGTTTTGTATTATCTGTGTTCGTATTTTTTTTCCTTAATATAGCATTGTAGTTTGGGATTTTCTGTAATGATTTTAGATTTCGAGTTTTAAATCTTGTTCAACAAGCCTATTCTCACTTGAAGTGTGACAAACAAGATAAATAATCAGTACTGTGTCAGAAATAAACCATTTAATTTTTCACTAATGACAAAATTTGGCCACACCAAAAGTAGTATCATATTTTAAGTTGTTTTCATGTATTTTCAGAATAATTATCATCAAGTGCTTTTTAGCAGATAAATGCTCTTCAGCAGGTATATGTACCTGCTCTTTAGCAGGTATATGTAGTTTCTTTCAGCAACTTTTGTAAATTTGTTTCTGAGAACTTCATGCATTTCTTCAATTTGCATATTTTCTCAGAACTTTGAGTTGTATGAGTTAATTTGTTTATTGTTGATTGTTAATTAAGTTTAAACCTAAGTATGTTGGATGCAATTCCTTGAAAATCCATATATACTTACAAATCTAGGTTGTATAATTCAAAGATGAGTAAACACATTGTTGCTGTTCTATAAACCTCTGTTCATTATCTGTATCCTAAACCGATTATTGTGGGTTTCAAGGAATGTTTTGTTGGTGTGTGTTTTCAAGAAAAATTGTATTCTTTTTGCCTAATACTGTGTTTCAAAAATGAAAAATAAATACTTGTTACAGACAATTTGGGGGTTTATAAATTATTCCCTTGTTACTGGTACCTCAGATGTAGAAGGAAATTAAACTTAGTATTAAATTATTTTTTAATTTATCAAATTCCCTTAAGTAAACAGGAATGATAAACAACGAAAAACGTCTACGCGAAGGAAGAAATCTGTTTTCTTCATAAATTAGTCATTCAAGGTTCAGATGCAGTTTAAGCTGCCATACTGGGGAAGACAAATTTGCTCTTAACATTAAGATATTGAAAGATCAGTTAAAGAACAGTTTTATTTGACTAAAATATGATTCCTCAGACAATTAAAGAGTTTTATTTATATTCATGTAGCTTGCAAATCAGATAAATAATATACCTGTAGAATATTGGTATTAGAATAAGATTTTTCTGGAAAACCTGGTAGGAAAGGAATTCTATTACCTTGGTTGTGAATGCTGCTGAATAGCTGAGCAGCTCTAAATCAATAATCTGCAAAGTGTATCATCTAAATTACACTGGTTTCAAATTTAATTTTTGAATGGAAAATCAGTATCCTTGACAGTGTATCATGAGAAGTGATCTTGACAATTGCAAACTTTTTTTAATAATTGTGTTCTGTCCTCAGTCTCAGAAATTGCTATGAAAATATTTTAATGGAAGTTTACAATTTACTTGACTGTGGCACTTACTATGACTTCAAGTTTTATTTGGTGGATTCTTTCTAATGTTTTAAAATTGTTTTGTGATATAATTGGTTTCACTTTGAAAATTCTGAAGTGCATTACTCATAGATGTGTCCTCTCATCTTTCCAGAAAACATAGATGTAGAAGTCCGTCTTACAGAATTGTGTGAGGAAGTAAAGGTACATTTTTTTTAATGTATTAAATACATGAAATAACTATAAAAGTAGAGTGTGGTGATTTCATATGCTACTTGGGAATAAACTGTTTCAGAGATGGCAGCAAACACTTATTTAAACTCTTCCCCCACAGAGAAAGTGCTCAACTGACACCAAAACTTAACTGACTTTGTTTGTCAGTAACTTCTTCATATCATGAAAATGTAGGTTATAGAAAGGTGTATTACTTGTAAGAAAATCACATTTTGAATTTTCTGCATTTAGAATTTGAACTCTTTGGGTTTGGTGGTATCAGATCACAGTGTTACAAGATCAAGCAGTAGTAGTGGGTTGTACAAAAGCAGATTCTGCAAATGATCCCCTCCGCTGTAAGGACTTGTTCTGATGCTGTCTCCTTTTCCCATTTTCTCGACATTCTCAAGGATACACTGTACTTCACATGACTTAGATTTGTCTCCCCAACTCTTTTGACAGTCAGAGCTAGCCCCAGTTGAATAGCTAATTTCCTTGTCACAACAAAGTTTAAAGAACAAGTTTTAAAACTTTTTCAAAATATTATCCCTGTTTTGCTGCCAAGTGGGTCATCTGCCCAGCTTTGGAAGAGCAGTGGGCTTACCTTTTGTTATGGTAGTAGTAGAATAACTGCAAGAAAATGTAATACTGCCTTTAAAAGGATGTAATTTGTATAACTGGACACAAAACCAGTGCTTTCTATGGGCAACTAATGACCTTACTTTATGTATTGAAGTATTTTTTACATTTACATAGCTTCTCTGAATTCATTAATTTCTCCCTTAGCTTGCTGAAGTATGTTTATATTTTCTCTGTTATCTCTTTTCTGTTCTTTTGTGTGGTTTGCATCAAAAGTTTCTCTTATTTCCACTCTCACTTGTTAAGTTGGTGTTTCAGTATTTTCAATCCTTTTCTCTACTTGCCTTTTAATATTGCTAGAGTTGGGTCTTTACTATCTTTTCTTTTTAAATCCTTTCCTTCAGTGTCTTATGTGCCTGCAATGAGTTTCTGAAAAAACGTATTTTTTTCTAAAATGGCAGGGAACATAAGCCTAGCAGTCTACAATTGACTGGTGTGGGACTGTGTCACAGGATTACAGTACATTGTTAAGAAAGAAAAACTTGTTTCACACTGAATTTGTCTTGGTGTGCTCTGGTTCGAGGAAGCCTGGGCTATAACACTGCTTCCTGACTATGCTTACAATGTACATAGATATATAGCATCTTATAAAGGTTATTGTGAATTGTGACTATTCTAAAATGGAGATGTCTCTATTAAATTTTTACTTTGATAAAAAAGTTGGACAAACATAGCAAGTACCGATTTTTGGGTTTCTGATTCCTGTTCCTTTCAGGCACACTGTGTGTTAGAAAACTGCATGGTAGAAAATACAGCAGCTGAACTCAGTTATCTTCGCCATAAATGGAATTGTTGCTTTAATTTATGGTCAGGAGCCCTGAAAGGCAACAGGATAATATTAATAAAATAATCTGTTATTGTTGTAACATGGATTGATTCAGTTCTGATACTTAGTCAAAACAGTTCTCATTTGGAAGTTGGTTTTAAATGAAAATTCTCACTGAGATAAAGGATACCTTTTTTTGTTTTAATTCTTGTTGGTACATTATGGTTTCATCAGTGACTCATGTAACTATTTTTTTCTGATTTCAGAAAATGGAAAATCCTGATGAACTGGCAGAACTTATAAATATGAATCTTGCTCAGCTTTGCTCACTTCTGATGGCTCTCTGGGGGCAGTTTCTGGAGGTCATTACCTTACAAGAGGAGGTCACAGCTTTATTAGCGCAAGAGCATCACACATTAAGAGTAAGTATTAACTTGGGCATGTTCATAGCTATTGGGACACATTGTTACAGAAATGTGTATCAAAATGAGACTCCTGCTTACAATTTTTCTAGTTATAGTTGTAAAAGTTGGTTGGAATCATAAAGGGAGCTGTTGTATTGCATTTGTTACCTTGTGTATAATTATTATATTCTTAGAATATAATACCTACATATGTTTATGAACCAACTAATTCGCTGTTCTTTTGAATAAGAAATGCAGTTTGGAAGGCAGATTGCATTCTTCAGAATAAGTTACATTTGTGCAAACTGTTTTATTTTTCTGTAGGAGCCATGCCTAGTGCCCACCATGCATTTTACTTTTCTGCTGCATTTAGGCTGCCTGCTTACATCATAAAACAAAATGCATTTCCTTCTGAACTAAGAATTTATAACATTCACAAGCTTTGAAAAGTCTCTTTAAGTTGTATTTTAGAAGAGATGTGCATGATCTGGCATGTGAGTACGTGTCTATATATATAAAACCATCTCTAATGAGTGCCTGTGCACACAGCTGGTCTGTGTGTGTGTGTGTATGTACAGTTGCTGTGGGCTCTCTGCAAACAAAACCACAGCAGTGCTGGTTCCCGTAGTGAAATATATTCAAGTATGAACTAAGCATTACTCTTACTTGGTAAATCACGTTGTTTAATGAGGGAGTCATGGTTGTGGAAATGGCCTATTCTGCAGAATAAGTGGAACCTTTCAGAAGAATCGCAAGACTGATTTGTTAGACGTGCTACCCATAGGAAAGTGATCATTTTACTGTGAATCTTACATACCTTTCTGTACGTTTCCTATACATTCTGAAATCCTTCAAGTTAACTAGTGGATGGTATGAAACAAGAAACCTATTTCACTTCATCTGCGCTTGCATTAAGCTGCTTATATGTTAGTGTTTGTATGAGCTTATAATTAATAAAATGAAAGGAAGAATGAATATTTTAATTTGTACTGCTCCAGAAAAGATACTACTAATGATTATGTATTCAGCTTCTTAAATGGGGTTCTTTTAAAATCTGTGATGTAAGTCATCTTCCCTAGCTTATAAACACCTTAATTATTGAATTTTACTGCAATTATTTTAGGGAATATAAGTCAAAGTATTTAATTATACTATGTGAATTGGAATATTGCACATATTAAAAGTATTTCTGTGATGTTTTCCAGTTTGCAAAAAATTTTAATAGTTCTCTTCCTCCCTTTTTTTTTTAAAAAAAATATAGTTTGATTTCATGACCTGTTTGATTTCATGAAATGTTTGCATGACCTATGTTCTTTTGAGTTGCTGTTACTATTTAGTCACTTCTTTTGTTATCTGTCACTATAGCTTTATGGATACTTTATGATTCTCCTGAGAATTTGCGTTCTGAGAGTTTGTATAACCTTCCTTTGGGAAATCTACAAAGATCGTGTTTCAGTAGAGCCCTTATCTGTACATACCAAATGATGCAGGTTTTATGGGTATTGAATTTAGTTGAGATTGGAAAGATTACTTAACTAATTCTTCTCTTGAGAGATACTGTGTTCATATTTAGAATCATAGAATTTTTAAAGTTGGAAAATATGTCTTAAGGTCATCAAGTCCAACTGTCAACCCAGCATCACCATGTTCACCAGTAAACCATGTCCCCAAGTGTCCCATCCACACACTTTTTGAACACTTCCAGGGATGATGGTTCCACCACTTCCCTGGGCAGTCTGTTCCAGTGCTTTACAACCCTTTCTGTGAAAAAAATAATTCCTATTATCCAGTCTAAACCTCCCCTGGCCCATTTCTCTTGTTCTTTAATGGCAGAAGAGACTGACTGCCACCTGGCTACAACCTTCTTTCAGGTAGTTGCAGAGAGCGATAAGATCTCCCCTGAGCCTCCTTTTATCCAGGCTAAAGATGAGCTAATACTTCTCATCTTAAGAGGCTTATCTGTCCTTTTTGTAATAAGGATTTTGTTGTATACAAAATTCTGTTCCTCTGATTAAACCTTTTTATTTTGGAAATGGATACTCTGATGTGTTTGCCACTGGATGCTAAATCTCATTTTATCTTTTGTTCTTGCAATATTTCCAGACTATACTTCTCCCTGGGAAAGTTTTTATTTTTGATCTAAGACAAATGAACCCTTTTAGAGAGTGATTGATCTGATTGGTTTTGTGTTATTTGTGGCATTTTTTGTAATTTTGTGGTGGTAGTGTTAAAATACCCCCTGGAAATACCTGCCACCTGTATTTGGTCAAATCGCTTTCTCCCTCTTTGCACAGATGCTTATAAAACAGGTATTTCTGCTGAAGTGTTGTTTAAGTATTTAAATTATTATTTTAATAATTTTACTTGTGTTTACTTAAATGTTTCAATATTTAACTATTTTCAAATACTTGGAATAGTAAGCACTACATTAAAAACTCAGGAACACTTTAGGTATACTGGAACTGTCAAGTACATCTTCATGCTGATAAGGTTTACAACTGTGTTTTATTGAAAAAACTGCCCAGAGTATATTACTTGATGTTATCAAATGTTTCAACACTAAACTGGTTCATTTCTGTTACCTAGTGACATCTTCTGGTAGGTCTAAACATACTTTTACAAAATTATTTCTTTCCGTTTGACCAGTCCTAAAATAGGAGAGCTGAAAACTAAGATTTCTGACTGCTACTAATGAATGTCCAGAGACACACAGTATATATTTCACAGCAGTTTTTATATGAAAGTCTTCTGTTTACATTGGGAGGACCTTAAAAACCATACTTTTAGGAAGTCTGTAGGGATTAGGAGTAGCAGATACAATTTCATCCTGCAAAGTCATTGTGGAGTCAGCTCAAGCGCTTGCGTCATTGGCACCAGCTGGGAGTCATTCTAGTTCTGCAGAGCCTCCTAGCAAATGCCTCAGTCCTTCAATAAGTTAAGCACTGACCAAACATAATAAACTACTGTTGATTGAGGGGTTTTTATTTCTTTAATATAGACTTATGTGGACTTTCTGAGCCTGCCTTCAACTAGTTTTATACTGGTGCTGTTCTCCTCAAAGCTGTCAGGAGCTGGCAATCAGATTTTCTTCAAAAGCGTTGGAATTACTGGGATTTATTGAAAACAAAAAAAAAAGCCTGCCTTCTCTGTTTGAGATAGTGGCTGAGTCTTAAAAATTTGGTGTCCATATAGCTCCGGTTACTTTATGTGGTAAAGTGTTCATAATCTAAACTCAAAACTACCTTGCTTGCTTCCTGGGAAACAGCTGTGTGTTCTTTTCTTGACATAAACCACAGACATCTACTAATTTGGCAATGTTCTTGTAACTATTACCTGATTGAATAGGATCTGCAATTCATTTTTAAATTGCTTAGTTTAGAACAATAACGTCCACCCTTCATGATCGATTGTTCTAAAATTTAGGATTTAAGCTGTAAAATTACCTGTTAAGTCTGTTGTATACGTCTTCTCTCTTTCTGGGGGAAGGGTTGAGGATTAACTCTGACAAAATTGTGTATTTGCAATGTAAATGTCTATTTAGAAAAGCCAGCTGGGAAAACGCAGTGGAGTACTTGGGAACACCAATTCTAGTCCCACATGTGTGTGCATAAACTCCTGACAACAAATCCTGAAGAAAAGCATATTGAGTTCCTTGTCACTGCTGAGAGTGGAAGTTGCATTTACAAGAAAGTGTCCAATTTAGTGTTTTCTTTTTACTTCAAAACATTTTCCATGAGTATTCAGAGGTGATATTATGACAGATTAATTTCATGTAAGACAGCTAAATAAATTCTGGGAGGTTGGGACAGGACTTTTCAGCTTCTAGAGGAGGTTAGAGATTGGGGGTTAAATGTTTGTGGTTTGGGGTTGGATTTTTTCATAAGCACCTTGGAATGATTTTTTGCCTCCAGATTTTTTTGTGCTAAGAAAACAGAAAGTGTAGAAGCTACAGAAAGTTAACTTCATCCAAATGGTAGTCTCTGAAAGTATACTGGGCAGTGTGTCAGGAGGGAAAATTAATTGCCCTGCAACTGCTTGTCTCTGAACAAAGTTAATGGTCCTGAATGCTTGATGTTTGCCAGCTAATGCACAAGATTTTCCTAGTGCCATGTCTGTGCTCAGGGTGGATGCAGGTGCTGGCCACAGCTCTGAGTGAAAGTGCAGGGAGAATTGAACTAGGTCTGATGCTTCGCCAGATACACTGAAAACTCCCACAGTCTGGGAAATTCAGTAACTTTAGAGGAAAACACAGAGTATATTGAAGAAATAAAGGAGTAGGAGGCCAGGAAGTGGTTGATAAATTAAATTACTTTTTCAGTAGACTAACACGTGTATCTCTAAGTGGGATAGAGTTTTTTATTTAATTGATACAAACAAATTGATGTTAATGCACAAGCACTTGCCAACAACCACTGCACAGCATATTCTCTTTGATTTCCTTTTTTTGTGATGCAGGTGATTGGGCAGTTGCAAGAATAAAACACATATAGAAAGAATTAGTATTTATATATAATATTGGAAATGTGAGAAATCTCATTTTGCAGAACCTTAACTTAGGGATTTCTAGAAACTGCATTTTTAGTACATTGATTATGTTTTTATTTGTAGTAAGCTGCTGTACAATTCACACTCTATTTTAACACTACATATTTGATGGTAAAAAAATATGCTCCCCTATGTTATAAGTACCCTTTTAATATTGTATTGTTTATTGACCTCAGCCAATTAAGTCTTGAATACAGTGCTTATAATTAACATACATTCTGTTACTGTCTTCATCACTTGCAGACAAAACAATTTACCAATAAAAGATTTTTTTGCTCAGTAGTTTACTGTGGACTAGAGGCTGTTTGTGGAAAGTTTGAAACACTTCTCTGTATTTTGAGGCTGCAGAATATCTAGCAGGTTTCTGCTTCTGAAGGTAATCCTCAGGCTCATTCAGGAGTGTCCATCGAACAGTCGTTTCCTTTCTTCTCATTGGAATGTCTGACAATATTTTTGTTTTAATTTCAGGTGAACCTGATTTGGCTAATTGATTGATTGGCAGTCAAGTTTTTGGCAGGCAGTTAAATCGAATGTAATTCCAAGTTATCCAGTGCACAAATTAAAGTTCTTGTTTCAGTCTTTAGTCTTGTCTGTGGCATCGTCATCCCTCCCACACATATAGAACACTTCCAAAAAAAAAAAGGAACTGTCTGTATTATACATACAAATGAATAACATTTATGTGCAGGAATACTGGTGAATTTTTTTAAATTATATGTAATGTAAAATAAGCTCTAACTTCATTTGGATCTTGCAGGTGCGCAGATTTGCAGAAGCATTCTTTTGTTTTGAGCATCCTAGGCAAGCTGCTCTTGCCTATCAAGAACTACAGTGAGTAACCTTTCGAAGTGCAATGTATGTAGATGTAGTACAGTTATCCTGTAGCTTTTGTTGAGTAGAAGTAGTCTTGCAAAAATACATAAATTGAAGAGAAACTTATGTTCTCACTACAAATTTAAAGTAATGAAAGTTATATAAGAAGTTAAGTATTAAAGTTATTAATAGCTAATTAGTAGAAAAGTTTCTATTTAAGTGAATTAAACTGTTGCTAATTTCTGTCAGTGTAAAAATAAAGAGTTCTGTTTTTTTCATGGAGGACTGTTTCCTTTTTTTTCAGTGCTCAAAGTCATCTACAGATGTGTGCAGCTATCAAAAACACTTCCTTCTGCAGTTCTCTTCCACCTCTCCCTATTGAATGCAGTGAACTAGATGGGGATATGAACTCTTTGCCTATTATCTTTGAAGATCGATATTTAGATTCAATTACTGAAGGTAAAAACACTTCACAGTAGTTTCCTTTTTGAAGAAAGGAGCAAAAATTATGTAAAATCTGAGTATTTTTCTTTAAATCTCTTGCTGGCTTTAAAGGAGTAATTTATTTGCTGAGATACGGTTTTTTTGCTTGAGTTTTGAGGATGTTCTACATTCTATAGTTGCTAGTGTTTTATAGCATCAGTTATCTGCATAATATTGATAAACAGTCCTTTTCTTTCTTTGTTTCCCCCCACCCTGTCTTTTTTGGTGAAAGATCTGGATGTACCCTGGTTGGTAGTTCAAAGTCTTCCAAGGGCAGAGTCCAATAAACTGGATAAATTTGAAGCTGAAGAAGGTTTTGTTGCTGGTTTTACTAGCCCAGAACTGAAAATAAGACCTGCTGGTGCCTCCATCTTTTGGCATTCAGAAACTGAAAAGATGCTATCAAAAGCTTTGAAAGGGAAAAATGAAGATGCAAGTAAATCCAAAGTTAAGGTTACTAAGCTCATGAAAACAATGAAACCTGAGAACACAAAAAAAGTCATAAAACAGAACTCAAAGGACTCTGTGGTCTTAGTAGGCTACAAATGTTTGAAAAGTGCAGCACTGGAAGATGCCTCTAGAAGCTCAGAAGGCAAGCCTTCATACAATGCTAACGAAGGGCTGGACCCTACATTAGGTGGATTTCCTTGTGATACAAAGACCTGCATCAGGCAGGTAAGTCAAGGAGAACTTCCATTTTTACCATCTGGAACTGAGGAAAAGACTGCCAAGATTGAAGGTGACCAACCAGGTCCAAGTAGTCCTGTGCACTGTGAAAATGAGGCTATTTTTGATAGATTGACTATCTCCCAGACAGGTTCTGGAACTACTCAAGCAGACTCTGCTTTACAGCAGAGAGGTACATTTGAAGGTTGTCATGGAGATCAACCAGCTTCCTCAGGAGTCAGGACAATTGAGGTCAAACCAAGTAATAAGAATCCTTATGAAGGGGGGAAAGTAGTGGTTCACATTGGATCATGGGCTGAGTTTCCACAAAGTGGAGTGCACGGAGAGAATTTGCAGACACTCAGTTTTCAGCCTTTAGAATCTGGAAATAAATTTAATTCAGGAGAACAGGAGCCAGTCCTTGAGAAGGAAGATGCCCATGAGAGAAACTGTCATCATACCAGTGACATCTTAACAAAAATGAAAAATAATCCACCTACTCTTTCTACGAAAGAAAGTCAACTTTCTGCAAGTGGAGACATGACTAAATTACCAGATGTTAGTGTGACATGTGCCTCTTCTAGGTTTTCAGATTCAGGTGTAGAAAGTGAACCAAGTTCTTTTGCAACTCACCCCAATGCTGATCATGTTTTTGAAAATGTTCAGGGGCAAAGCACAAACAATGGTGAGAGAGTATTTCCTCAACCTTTACTAAAAGCAGACTGTGCTATAAAAAATGCAATAGAAAGCCATTGCACTGAAAGTACAAGTGCTGTAAGTGAAATACAGTCATCCCTGACGTCCATAAATTCACTGCCTTCAGATGATGATGAGCTGTCACCTGATGAGAATTCAAAGATATCTGTTGTACCTGAATGCCAGCTAAGTGACAGCAGAACGGTATTGGATCTAGGAGCAATTGACTTGACAAAATGTGATGACAGTAAAACATCAAACACCAATTTGCATCAACAGTGTGCTGTATTTTCAGGGCACTTGGACAACACAACTCTGTCTATACATTCCTCGCTCTCAGGAACAAAAGATCGATTACAGTCAGACATGCCCTTACCTGAAACAACTACTGATATGAAAAGTTATAACCCAGAGGCAGACCCTAGCACAACCTGCAAGGATTCTCAGGACCTTGAAAAGCATCCTAATGCTACAGAAGAAACAGTTAAATTGCATTTGGAAATTACTTGTATGGGTGAGCCATCTGTTTTTTCGGGTTCTTCATCTGTAAATGCAGCTTATGAGGTTGAAAAAACAAATGAAGGAAAACATAACGAGCCTTTAGAACCAAAGGTGGCAACTGAAGAACTGTCAATAGCTAAAAGTGAAACTGGTACAGATAATCCTTCTCCAACTGGTAGTGCTGACATGGTAAAACAAGGGCTTGTCGAAAACTATTTTGGCTCTCGAAGCAGCACAGATATTTCAGATATTTGGCCTATGGACAACAGCAATCCTGTTAGCCCTCAAAAGGAGGCATATGAAAAACAAATTATTTGTTCTTCCCAACAAGACGAGGAAGAAGAGGAAGATCAAGAAATGATTGAAAATGGGTATTACGAAGAAACAGACTATAGTATATTAGATGGAGCTTCCAGTGTTGACCAGGATCATGGCTTAGCAGAAGAGAGAGCTCTGAGGTCTGAAAGGATTGATAGTGGACACTTGCAAGATGTAATGACTGTGCCTCCTGTCTGTACTCCTGGTTGTCTGTCTTTTCCATCTTCTCTGAGAGACTCTCCTTGCAATGTTATCTGTTCTTCAAAGAAAAAATCTGATGCAATTACACAACAGCCAGGAAGCTCATCCTACAGCTCGGCATCAGCTGTTTCCTGGTATGAAAACTCGCCAAAACCTCAAGTCTTAGCGTAAGTGATTGTTTTAAAACAAAGTTTTGGACCTTTAGAAATTAAGTTAGTATATTATGGTGGGGGGGGGAAGCATGGTTGGGCTGTAGAGTGTCCCCAGGTGGGGCATTGCATGCTTGGGTAACAGCATGTTTTAGATGTTCACTTAACGAGTGTGCTAGCCCTGAATTTCTTTTGTCAGTTATCTTGTAATGTCATGTCGTTTGGCAAACCTCAAGCAGTATACGAAATTTTTTTTTGTTTCTCTGATATGTTACTTTAAAAAAAAATAATTCAGCTGAAAAGTGATGTTGTAATGGATACTCAGCATAAAAATAGTGTTTCCTGAAATGGAAGCTGTTAAAATAGCAAGCTTGGGAAAATATGTTTTTTGTTTAAAAACAAAGCCAAAAACATTCTGTAACTGGTTGTCCATCTGATTAGTTAAGTGAAGCAGATGTGCAGTGCAAGCCATGATGATGGCTGTATTTTTAAATCTTCAAATATCAAAAATGTAACACCTTGGAGATCACAGTTACACTGCAGTTTAGATACCAGAAAAGCCAAATTTAAAGGAACATCAGAGATCCCAGGGAACCATAAGAGTTTCCCTGATAACCCCCACCTTCTAACTGAACATGGGAAGCAGCAGCTTAATGTGTTGTATTGGAAGTAAAATGTTGCTATCAGAGAGAAGAAAATTTAGAAGATAGGTAGAAACAAGGAGAATGCTTTGGAGGCAGAAGAGAGAAAAGACCAGATCGTTTGTGAAAAGCTGCTGAGAAGAGGAAGGATTGAGCAGTCAGTAGTGAAGGAAAACAGGTTCAAAGTGGAAAAGTAGTTTCTGAAATAGTGGAGAATGTGTACTGTGGACTAGGAGAGATGAGAAGCAGAGACTACTCAGGTTGTTCTGTAACAATAAAAGAGCAAACTCAGAATAAAACCAAGGACTTGGCCTTGGGAAAAAGTAGAGTCTTCTGGAGCATGAGATAACTATGAATCCAGAAGGCATGATCTGCTCTATAGAGAACCAGCCTTGGTATATTCAGTTCAGAAAACGTGCCTTGAGTATGAACTCGGGCAACTTCTGCTGCAGGGTGTTAAGACCAGCTGCCAGCAGCACTTTCTGTTTAGGCCGACTTCACTGAGGCCTGCACCTGCCAACTCGTGAGGAATGAGCTGAAGATAAAGCTGGGAAATCAGAGAACAGAAAGTAGAATGGGAGGGAAACAGTGAGCAGGCAAAAGGACAGGATGCAGCATGACACTGTGAGAGATCGTGCAGAACAGAAGAATTAAGGAGGGAAAGAAGCACAGGAAAGCATAAAGTTTGAAGGGCTGCAGGAAACTGATATGCAATAATTAGGTATGAAGGTCATACACAAAAAATGAAGGGAAAGGGAAGAAAGGGAGGCACGCAAGGAGCTCCCAACGCATGGGGGCCTCAGCTGTTAAAAACCTTATAGTGTATGCCTTCATACAATATGTAAAAGATCAGAAGTCTGGATCTGGCTGCTTCTGAAGCAAGTATCAGCTATTCAGCCTACCAGAGAGATCTTATGGTGAGTGATTACAATGCTGATTCCATATTTACCTAGGAAATAGGTTTGGCAAGAATTATCAGAAGTCAGTGGAAATCTTTACCTTGACTTCTGATTGGTTATAATTCCAGTAATTTTGTTGTTGAATGTAAACAAAACTGTTGCTTGGTCAAGACCAGAACTAACCCAGAATCTTTAGTGGTTTCAGAAATACTTCAGAGTTTGCAGAGATGTTTAAAGGAGAGAAGAGAGTAGAGCTTGAGATACAGGTTCTGTTGCAGAGGAATAGGGGCTGTCGGAATCTGCAATAAAAAATATTTTGAGGAATTGGCTTGTTTTCTGAAGATAGTAATTTGATAAATATATTTTCCTTTGTATCAATTACATAAAATACAAAGCAAAAAGACAGTAGAAAACGGTTTCATAGAAAACCCAACATTTGTCTAGCAATAGTAAAAGTTGTTTTATCATAAATATGGTTTTATTCCAGTTTCCTACAGGCCAAAGAAGAATTGAGGCAACTTAAACTTCCTGGATTTATGTATAGTGATGTTTTCAAACTGGCTTCTTCGGTACCTTATTTCAGCATGGAAGAAGATGATTGTTCAGAAGAAGGAATACATCTTATAGTCTGTGTCCATGGCCTAGATGGTACGCTGGGAAATGTGATACTGAATGAGATAGTAGTTCAGATTACCAGTGAGGTTTAGCTTGTGTCATTCGAACTCTGTACTTGACACTTCTGAAATAGGTTCACTGGAGGGAAAAGGGAATCTGGCATTGGACTGTTATATTTGGCAGTGTGTTCCAAAAAATCTTTTAAATTAAGAATTCTCTGCAACATTTGTCTTCAGTAAAACTTCCATGCATATAAACCTATTTCACATTAGGTGCATCTTCTATGTCAGTCGTCAAGGAAAATGAAATAAGTGTATCTTGTTAGGAAAGAGAATAGTACAATTCAAAAGTAGAATGCAGTCAAGTGTCTGTAATGTTTTAAAAGATTAGGTCACTAATCACAGAGTGGTTGATGCTGAAAGGGATCTCTGGAGGTTGTCTAGTCCAACTCCCTGCTCAAATCAGGGTCACCTACAACAGGTTGCCCAGGGCCCAGCCCAGTTGGGTTTTTGAATATTTCCAAGAACAGAGACTCTACTGTGGTAGAAATGATAAAATCTCTTGCTAATTGAAAGGGTTGGAAAGTTCAAATAGTTTGAATATATTCACCTGGTTTTAGTTCAAAGTGTACATGCATATTAAGAATTAACATCCCCTGTAGTTATTTCTGCCATCAATGTTTTCGTGGGTTTTTGAGATGCTTCTTAAATTAACAATGTAAGGAAACACAAGAGGGCAGTAGAATAGAGTATTGGACTGTACTGACACTGCAGAGGCACCTTCTTCATTTTTCAAATGCCTAAGTTTAAAAAAAAATAAAATAACAGCATAACTTTTCTCCTTTGGGCAGAAAGCAGCCTTTGCTAAGACTTTTAAAAAGGGACTCAGAAGCATTCCTTCTTACTAGCATAGATATTCAAGTGCTGTTGTGGGCCTAGAATTGGCACAAAAGTTAATTTGACCAAAAAAGCCTGTTGTTGAAAAAACCCACGTGTTGAAGCCTTAAAATGTCATATTTAAATGACATATTTAAATTAAAAACTTGTTTTCTAATTGAAGCAGAAAAGGTACTCTTTCTTCAAAAGCATCCATGATGATTGACATAGAAAAATCTTCAGGATGCAAGTTAAACTAGCATTTGTTGTCTTCGGTACCAGTCTAAAAGTATTTGCTGACAGTCCAATCTGCCTTTTTATTCTATGAAAATGCTCCTTCACTGAATTCTTTAAGCTAGCTTTGAGTTCTTTAATTGACTTTTATCGAAATTAATTAGGTTTCCAATAATGTGGTGTTCACAGTGCTACGTATCTGTTGGGTGCTAAGACAAAATCAAACATGACTTCCTACATCCTCGCTGTTTTAAAAGTGTTTGCATTGAATGTCATTTTTGTAGACCATTTTGTCACTTAATTTGACATTGCAGTTTAACTTGTGAAGTCTTAATGAATTTTAATTAGGGCTGAGAATATAATTAGCTGTGTTTAAATATAAAGTTGTGCCATAGATTCATTTCAGTATTCTGAGTGCTTTCACTGCAAGTGAACTTTGGGGGATCTAACTTTTGATTGTTTTTTCTTTTAAGGTAACAGTGCAGATCTAAGATTAGTGAAGACTTACATTGAGCTAGGCCTGCCTGGAGGAAGAATTGATTTTCTTATGTCTGAAAGGAATCAGGTATTTTCCAACTAAAAAAGATTTTTTTTATAAAGCAATAAACAGCATGAACCTTCAGACATGTTTATTTAATGGCACTATTTACCACATTTTGTGTATTTTGATGGTATGCATGGAATCCATGATTTGATCTGTGGATTACCTCAAAGTAATTACAAAACCTTGTATGTTATTGAACGTAAATATTTAAGGAGTAGCATTTGTTGCTGCCATTTTGTTGTGTGTAGTCTGTTGAGTTCTCAGCATAAGCTATTTGGATTGTGGGTAAAATGTGCTCAGTATTAATGGTAAAAATGGTAATAGTGAAAACTGGTATGGTAAGAAGGAAGATGCGTTATTTCAGAGGATCTGATAAATAAAAAAATACCTCTCTCTTGTTCTTTTGTCAGTGTACTGCAAGATCCACATCATATCACTGAACCAGTATCAAACTGCCTTTTGTGTTAACTTTCTTTGAATTTTATTATTTTCAGATGAAGTAAACCTGACAAAGCACAGAAGACCGATTTTTACTTTTTGTTTGTATGTGTGTGTTATATTGTATTAGATGTACTTCAGGAATGAATTAGAACAAAGTCTCTTCAATGGCTCAAACAAAAGGTTCATTTAGTGCAGTAGCATTCTTCTGGCGGTAGCTCCTGGGATGCTTTGTGACGTGTCAAGCCTTGCTTTCTCTTCTCCAGCCCTATAGGTTTTGTCAGTCAGCAGTTGTGAGACTTTCTGATGTGTGAGTTACACTGAGACCATTAAGCCTAGTAACTACTGACAGACTTTTCTCCTTAAAGTTGTCTGACTCTTTTTGAATATTTTTACTTCCAGTTTCCACAGCATGCAGTTGAGATTAATTCTGTGGTTCATATACATTAGTAATTCAGTTGCGAAAAAGGAAATTGAAATAATTTCCCCTACAGCTTGGTTTGGAAAAAAATAATCAATAATCATTCCTCATTCTCTGCTTCAGTTAATCAAGTATTTTATAAACAAGTATAATTTCTCACTCAGGAGGCAACTGAAGAGACTTAGCCCATTCAGTATTTCTTAGGATTAGATGTGAAACAGTTTCTGTTCATTCATGATATCCTTCCCTGCCTGCTGGAAAGGTCTTGTCATTTAAAATTGGATGATCAGAACTAGAAAGAGCATTTAAGATGGTTGTGCACTATGGACTGACAAAATGCTATATTGATACTTTCTTTCCTTGCTTTCCTAATGTAGCTGATTATATGCAACACAGATTATTGTTTGCATATACAGTTAGGGCTGGTTTTCCCTGTGTAACATTGGTTTGCATTTCTCACCATTTTATCATCCAGGTATTCAGTACTGTAAGATTCTTCCGAAATTCTGGTTGGTTCTGGATTTGATTATCTGGATATTTGGTTTTGTTACAAACTGACATCTCATCTCCGTCTTCCCTTTCCCAGATCATTTACCAATATGTTGAACACAAAAGATTTTAGCACAGATCCTTTGGAACTTTTGTTGAGAAGTTTTAGGCAGCCTTTGCCTATATCTTTTAATTTCTTATTGCTAATCATTGTGGAGAATCAGCTGTGAACTGGGGATAAGGCTTTAAGGACTTTGTTTATGTTTTCATTTTGAATAAACAGTGCTAATGTAGACTCTTTCTGCTGTTGCCATAATTGTCTCACTTCTATTTCATGGGCAGTGTGATTTAGTTCTGAATATGCAGCTTGGTCTTCTGTCTCACTACAGATGATCTTATATGTAGAGGAAGGCTTAGAAGTCAGGTTGGCTGTGAGTTAATGTTAAGATTTGTTTGGGTAGTCTTACAGTAAAATGTGTATCACTGTTCCGTGTTAAAAGAAGTTGACTTGAAAAAGTTATAACTAGCTGTAGTGTTTGTGTTCAAAGTTAATATGGATGTTTATATTTGTGTGCTGTTGATTAAAACACTGGGGTATAAGAATTCAGACTGAATGCAGAATGTATATTGCTGCATTAGAAAATACAGTTATTATTTTTTATTTCTTTTATTTTACAGAATGATACCTTTGCTGATTTTGATTCCATGACAGATCGTCTTTTAGATGAAATTATACAGTATATACAAATTTATAATCTAACTCTTTCAAAAATCAGGTAATATCTGTTCTATACTATTTATAGAAATAAACTTAAAACTAGAGCCCTGGGTTGTTCTGAACTGTGATGCTCAGGAGCAGGCTATAAGAGAGATGGGAAAAAAAATTGGGATGGGGGAGGAGTAGGGGAAAGGAGGACAGTGGAGAGAGAGCTGAAAGAAGACTGAACAATGTTGTAAGCTCACCTAGTCCTGTTGGTAGCTTTAGGTCAGAGTTAAGCATTACATTTAAGGAATTGCTGTCCTGTGTTTCCACAGATCCTGCATGACAGGGTTCTGCAGAAAAACAGATAATATTTTGAGAAAGTTGAAGGAAACTGTAATAGCATTATGCCAGGATGAAGTCAGCTTCCTTCTGATTTTATAATCTCTTCACCAAGTATGACAAAGCAGATTGTTTGTCTTGTCATTCCTACAGGGTAATTTCATCTTGTGACGTTTAAGGACAGCTGCATGAAAATATATTTCATCATTTTTTGTTTTCTGATTATTTCATCTGCTAAAGAGCATGTTTTGCATCTTATCAGAAGGCTCACCACAGTCTATGCACTCCTGTTTTCTTTTTCATTTACCTCCAAGGAATGTCCATTTATTTACTCAAAATATGGTGCATGTTTGGGCAGACTACCTTACTAACTCAGCTGTGTTGCTGGAATTAGCTCATTGGTAGATGAAAGGAGCTAATTCAAGCCTGACTTCATCCATTTGTTTGGGCATCCTCAAATTATGCATCTGGAAATTTTTTTTA
Source organism: Pachyramphus minor (assembly GCA_013397135.1). Lineage (NCBI taxonomy): Eukaryota > Metazoa > Chordata > Aves > Passeriformes > Tyrannidae > Pachyramphus > Pachyramphus minor. The sequence continues at coordinate 121,843 of VYXB01009197.1, read as the reverse complement.
CTTGCTAGTCACATGCGTTTGCTACAAGTTTCTGTGCAGACGTGTTTGGTAGGCCTTACTCAGCTGGAGAAGACATCTGACATACTTGAACATATTCTCACTATTTAAACAAATGTTTCTGCTTTGAAATAAGCAAGATTTGACATCGTTAACTTTGTCTAAAGTGTTGATCTAAAACTTAACAAAGCACTGTGATCATACTTGTGTTACACAGACTACAGACTAGCACCCTTGGTACAGGATAGTTTCATAAGCCATCAGCACACACCAGTGCCTTCTCTCCCATGCTCTGGTCTGAAGGCTGTAATGAGCAAATGCACCCAGTTACCTTCTCCTTGTTTATACCTGAGAATTGAACTCTTGTTTGCTTTTGGATTGCTTCTCTCCTCAGACTTTCAGTTTGTTAATATTTTTTCACTTTTATTTGTTACTTGTCACTTGAAAGAAAAAAGAAATTATGAATTTTTATTTTAGTTTCCTTTTCAAGGTGTATAGTTGTCTTGGGCCCTGCTGAAGCAGAAGTTTTCGTTTTTCAAGTTTAGCTTTTCTTACGAGAAAGTTAAATCTGTCAGGAAATCTTGGAGCTGTCCCATGGTAGCTACATGGGAGTGTTGGCAGAAAGACATTTGCTTCTATGCAATTTCTTGAAGGGATGACCTAGAAAGCCCAAAAAAGTACTATTGAGAAATCCTCTGTTCAAGTAGCCAATGCTTTCCTGTCTCATTCTGGTTATGCCACTGTAAAAAGCAGACTTTGTGGTAGCGCATGTTCTCCTGAATGATGCTGGTTTCTCCTCATAAAAATCTCCCTGTCTCCTAAAGGAAATGTTTTCCCTACAAGTGCTGCTCAGTAGCTCAGTCAAATCAGACATCAGTTTCCAGATCTATAATGATTTTGTATGGCAAAAAAAGCTGACATCCTAAGATTGGTGGATTCTGTCTTGCTTAAATAGTGGGATGTCAGCATCCTGGAGCTTCAGTGTAAGGAGAATGATGTTCACAGGGGGAGTTTCGGCTTCCTTGGCCTTGGGTCTGGATGGATTTATTTTCATACTTCTGTATTTCCAGTTGGCCATGTGCTTTTTCTTTTGTTTCTCATTTACTCTTTTTTTCTTCACGTTCTCTGTTACTCCTAACACTGGCTTTCTTTCCTTCCTGAGTTATAAGATTGTGTTCCTGCAATGACCATTAATAGGCCGTTGGGGACCTCTGCCGTATGGTACCTGTGTCTGCACTCTGCCACACTACACTTTATTCTGGTGATACACAGTTCGAGCTGCACAGAATGACTGCTTGTCATTAATAGAAACTGTAGTGAACCTAAAGCAGCTGTAGACCTGACCTGTTACTTCACTGCCAGATGATTGTTGTCACAGAGAAAACAAAATCAGCTTGAGTCTAGGGACGTTCTGAGATTCTGCACTGCTGGGTAGATGCAAAGTCTTGTGCCTTCAAGTAATGGCAAAATCCTATTTCCTGTGCTACATTCTTGCACTGAGAAAAGAGAACACACTCCCTGCACCTTCATAACACAGAGCCATATTATAGTGTCAGCTTCGGTAAACACTTTTGGCGCGGCCAGAATTAATACCAGGTATTGCAGCACTTCACTGTTTAAAATGTGTGTTCATCTCTGAATAAAATCTTTGTGCTCACCACAAGCATGTATGTAGCAAACATGAGCTGGAAGCTTGATTCAAGCCAACTGCAATTTGTGTTATAAAAAACTGTTTGGTGAAGAATCAAAGGAGTCTTCAGGTTGAAGGGACATCTGGTGGTCACTGGGAGCAGTTACCCGCTCATACCAATGCCACCTTCAAAGTTAATGCAGCTTTGAAGCGTGTCACATTGCTCAGTTAGACCCATTCAAGTTTTGAGTGTCTGCAAGGACAGAAGCCCTCCCAGGTAATCACAGAGCTAGGAAATAAACCACATGGTCTTACACTGTAGTTTCAGAAACCATTTTGTTCATGTCAGGTCTTACACGAATTTCTGATGACCTGTATTGGCCTTTGACCTTGGGTGGATTATTCAGCTTGCCATCCTCTTCCCTAAGTAACACCGGCTCACAAAAAAAGAAAACAATTTTTTAATGATACATATATATTAAAATATCTGTTCATTGTTTTAGCATATTATTGATTATGGCTTTTGATTGATTTTTCTTTCTTCCATGAATTTTTATAGTTGGACAGGATTTTTGTTTGTTAGCACAGAATAATTAGGTTTTGCTGTGTCTGATTTTCTAGAATGATCTGAATTGGTAGACTTGCGTAATAAAGCACATGTAAAACCTGTAATTCTGTAAACTTCAATGTGTTAATGGTATCTTATATTCAGAAGATGGTAATATTGCCACCTGGTGTTCAGAAATGCATTGCTTTTGTGGAGCATCCCATCAGTAGGATGGAGTACATTTTTGTCCTACACTTTCAAGACGCTTTTTGAAAAGTTTTCCTTTTCCTTTTTGATTTAAGCAAATTCTTAAACCTTTCTTTATTAGAAAACAATATCAACGTATTACACGTTCACCTAAACATCTGAATTTGACCACAATACATTACCGTAACCTTTGTTATTTAAAGTCTTTTCAAATTAAGTACAGATGTTTAATCTTTGAGGTACATTCATTTTAGCTAATTGTGAGCACCCTTTTTTCTGCAAATGGATCTTTCATGTTTCTGAAGTTTTGGTTTAGGTATCCCCATATTCTTGAGGATGATAGGATTGATTGATGGATTACTGCTTTTTTCCCAGAAATTGCCATTTGTTACGATACAATATAAGAGTTTCTCATCCCTTCACAACCTTTAGTAAATACTGTCTGAACTGTTATAGAACTGTCAAGAGAACATCTCTGCTAATGTTCAAATCTTTAGAAAACAAACTCTTTTATTCAGGAGCAGTTATGTCATGCAGATCATCTTCAGGATAAACTTAATTTCTGTGGGCATTTGTTTTTAAATCTGTGGTTTTGTTGTTCTTGTGTGGACTTTATGATATACTCTGAGAAATGTTTTAAATTTTAGTATTCAAGAAAACAGCCCAATATTTTGTTTTGCAAATGCACTGCTGTTATGCTGATACATAATCTTTCATTTCAGAATTAGTTAGGCAAACATAGCAAGCTGAGGCTAAGAATTTCTCATATTGAAGCAATTTTGAAAATCTAGTAGTAAAAGGAAATGGGAAGAATATACTCATATGCTTAAGCTATGTATTGATGATGAACAAAAAGTCTGTTCTGTCATAGAAATGCATAATTATTTCAGAGTTTAGGAGTTCGGGGGTGGTTCTGCCATTCTATAACCAAATGTTAGAAATTTTTCATTTACCTTTAAATTGTAATTTTCTAAGTCAGTGATTCTTGCTTGGGAAGTATTCAAACAGTCAAATAATCTTTTAGTACTGTGTTTTTTACAGATATTACAGGAAGCTTTGTTTTAGCTATTTTTGTTGATTAATGTAATGATACAAAGCAAACAGGAAGGATGATCTTACAAGTGTAATGTTGTGGCACATATGTGATCCAGCCATGATAGGTCTCCTGTATATAATCCCGGATGGTTTTCTACATGTCGGGAAATTACATCTGTGACACAGGAAGGCACATTTTCCTTCTGATTTTGTGAGTCTGGCCTCTAGCATATACTCATTTAAGTCACTGCCTAGTGTGGTGTCATCCTTATCTCAGCAGGGATCTGTAAGCGTGATAACTTGCTTTATTTGCAGTGTCACTTTTAAAGAAATGCTTTATATAGACTTGTGGATACAACAGTAGGCACCTCAGATTAAGTAGTATTTATTCTTAGATGCATGAAGCTAAAGAGTCCCATCTATCTTTCCCTTACATTGCTTAACCAAGGAAACAACCAAAAGTAATATTCTCCTGGCAGAATATTCATATTCTTCAATTGCTTGCTCAAGCTGATAATCACTTCTTTTGGTCCAGCTGCTAAGAAGGTCTAAGATGTTGCTTCTACTTTTAAATAATCAGATTCAGTTAAGTAATGGGGTTCCCCCTTGTGGGAGTACTTTTGGAATCTGTCTCCACTAGATCGTTTCAGTAATGCTCCTACATTTATCATACTGAATGCCATCACATGCCAAAGTAGTGGTTTGTTCAGTCATGCACAGCTCATAAAATATTTTCTGAATACTTGGTGCTAAGAGAAATGAACCCAGAAATAATCTTGGGTTTGGGTGGGAGATGCTGGTGGAAGGATAGTTTGTTTCTGCTAGGTTTTCAAAAGTGCTGTAGAAAGTAATTCTGGAAGAGCTCAGAACATGTTTGTAATGAGTTTGTGCAGCTTGAGCGATATGGACAAGCTGTGCTTGTGACCTAAAATACAGGTTCTGAATGGCGAATTTTCATTAACTTTTTCCTATGCTCTTTCAGCATTTCATGACACCAGTTTTCTTTTTCTCTGTCTAGAAGAAAAAGGTTGCCATAAATATCTATGTTATACTGTTTTTTATTTTTAAACAGCTTTATTGGACACTCACTGGGTAATTTAATAATCCGTTCAGTGCTTACAAGACCTCGATTTAAGTATTACCTCAACAAACTTCATACCTTCCTCTCTCTGTCTGGACCACATCTTGGTACCCTCTACAACAGCAGTGCTCTTGTTAATACAGGTGAAGTATTATTTTCAGTAGTATAACTTTAGGGGAAAATATGTCTTTGAAATACACTTAGTAATTTCATGTGAGGTGCACATTTCTGCATTACTGTGGTAATGAGAAAGCAGACGTTTCACTGTCATAAGAAGAAAGAAAGTATCAACAGAAGGATGTGTCAACCATGCAAGAGATGGTTGACCTAAGTGTTTTCCAGTAGGTTTGGTTCAGGTTTTCTGTTGCACCATAAATTCCAGCTTTAATCTGTTGAGCTCAATTTATTATAAATTGAATTTTAATATACTTAATTTGCCAAACAAGTAGGTAAGATGCACTTAAATGATTTTGAATTACTAGTGTCTTTTCTCTCTGAAAAATGCCTTACAATCTGCAGTGTATTTATTCAGATGTATTTGTACCTTATGAATGTCTCTTTTTCTAAACACTAAATATAGTTCTAGAACTTGTAGAAACTGATGACTTTTGAAATAAATGTTATAAAATGCTTTTGGGTAGCATCAAATTTTTATATGAAAACTTGTTTCTGAGATTACCCAGCCCCAAAACAAGTAACACTTTTTTCACTGAATAGAAACATGCTCATTAAACTCTTTAAAAACACTCTAGAAAATGTTATTTTGTTTTGTGCCAGTTTATTTATTGTTTATTGTTTTGTTTCATGTAAAAATGAGGAGGAAAAAATTAACTTGTGTTGAGCTTAAGAGAAGTGAACAGGAATTGGTGACTACCTGGAGTTACTGTTTGAGTTTGTAGAAGGAGGAAGAACGAGAGCTTTTTTAGTTTGGTTGAAATGGTTTCTAGCCCCCAGAGAGCTTCACTTCAGGATTAAGACATCTACAGTATAATTCCCTGTGGGCACCTCCTGAGCATTGTAGCTGTGGACAGTGTCTCTGAAGTACTCTAGTCTGTAACTGAATCTCACCCAAATCACCCAGAAGTGTTAGCATTACTTTGCTTTTAGAAATTGTTGTTTTCTAGGATACAAAGGCAGGGCTGCTTGCTTGTTTATATAAGCACCAGCAAATGACTTTCAGTCAGGTCAGGTTAAAACTATCAAAGTATAATCCAAATATATTCACTGAAAAAAATAAGATTTCTGGAATATTTTTTCTCTTTTATAGTTGAAAAATGTCCAAAATGTCCTCTTCATGTAATAGTCTTCCTTTAAGACTGTGGAAAACACCAAGATAGTAATAATTAGTGGTTATTGAACTGTAAATAACTATACTGCGTGTATACATTAATAACTACCAACAAATTTACTGGAAAAGGTTGCCCAGAGAAGTCATGGATGCCCAGTCCCTGTTCAGTGTTCAGGGCCAGGTTGGATGAGGCCCTGAGCAGCCTGTCTGGTCTAGTAGGTGGCATCCCTGCCCATGGCTAGATGCTCTTTGAAGTCCCTTACAACCTTACAATTCTATGATTCTATTCTGTGAAATTTCTGTTTAAAAGATAACTATTTCTCTGATAGTTGAGTCAATGCATAAAGACATTCTTGAGGTAAGATTTTCTGAAAAGCCAGTTAGCCACCTAGGTCATTGATAATAAAGAGAATACAGCACCATAGAAAATATTATCTTATTCCTCAGAGAAAATTCTGCTTCCTTTTTTTGAGCTATATGTAATGGGTTCAGTTTAGAAATCTGAGAAGTAATGCCTGTTGTTTAATGCTATGTATTTGAACATCAAAATGTTCTAATATTCTGAGATTATTGAAATAGAATGTGTATATTGCCTTATGGCTAACATTGCAACTGTAGTTAATCTTTATAGGAAGGCATGTGCGTTAATGGAAATAAAGGCATTTATGTTTCATTATATAAATAAACAGGAAAGAATAATGAAAAAAGATTAAACTGTTTCTGGGCTTGACAATGCTTATGAAAAGTAGAATTTACATCTGAGAGCCTAAATTATGGACTTTACATATTATACTCGTGTTTAATTAGTTTTCATGTTTTATTGTGTATCTGTACTCATGTTGTACCTAACAATGCAGGACTGTGGTTTATGCAGAAATGGAAGAAGTCTGGTTCTTTATTGCAATTAACATGTCGAGACCATTCGGATCCACGACAGACATTCTTATATAAACTTAGTAAAAAAGCAGGTAAGCTTTGTTAATACTTCCTGGCTTTTAAAGGCCACTCTGTATAAATGTGAATAGGAAATCTGAAAAAAAGAAATTGTTTCCAACAAGCTCCTGTTTCACTTTATTTAAGTTACTTTGGCTTTAGTCCCATATTCTTCAAGTAAAGTAAACAGTGAACCATTTTTAATGCAGAGGTGTGGACTATTAGTTTGAAAATTTCCTTCCTGACTAATGAGCAGGAATTCTGAGTGCAGTCACTATACTGAGAGACAGAAACTGAGACACAGGGTTTTTTTAAATCTATCTATCTATCTGTCTGTGAGCCACTGTGTGACGAATCAAGTAAATAGGGTTACCTGTTTCTGTATCTGCCTTTCTTATCTGTGTTTTGTTGGGGGTTTTTTTGTATGTTTTACATTGCATGTGAGGATGAAGAGAGTATATTTAAATGTTGATTGACATAGACTGATGTTCCTCTAGACATTGCCCAGGATATCTCTTCCTTCTTCAGGTTTAGTGAATGATCTAGGCAGCTCACTTAGAATCACAGAATAGTTTGGGTTTGAAAGGGACTTTGAAAGGTCACTGAGTCATCCTTGTACATTTTACATGAATGCTAATGGCTATTTCACTAGCTAAAGTGCATATCAGAAAACCCTCAATACAAGATAAGTAGACTCCCAAGGAATTTGCAAAGCTATTGCAGATTCGCCTGCAGAGAATTCCTATCCTTGGTCTATTTATTCCAAATTCATTCTTTTCAACTCAGTACAAAGTTTTGGAACTGGAATCTATATCATCATATAAGATTTGCTGCAGTTATTTTTCATCAGATGTCAAATAAAAAACTCCAGTGATTTGGCTGATCTTTTGAGACAATGTTGTTTTTTTCCTGTTTGAAGAGAACTGGAACCAGGATCTAGTTTAGATACATCTTCTCTTTTTTTAATATTTACAAATTACTTTTTTCCCCATTTTCTGTGGAATCTGGTAAGATACATCTATTTTTTGACATACTAAAGTTCTTTAGCATTGTTTCTGTAGCTGACTTGATTTGGAGATGTAGTGTAGTCTTCATCACATGGAGTGTTAAAAAATATTGAAAACTAGGAAACAACCTTTGTATTTAACTGTAGGTGGCTATGATATTAGAAGGTGCTGTTCTAAGGCAAAGGCAACCTGTTTTCATAAAGTGCTCCATTGTGTTTGGCCTAAAGCAGATGGGCAGCACAGAAATCTGAACCTTTTTAGAGAAAACATAACAATTAAATGTCTTAAGGACTGTGACTGTGTCATTACTGGGGGTTCCTACCTTTTGCATCATCTTACTATTAGCGTGTTTGTCCAAGAAGTAGAAAGTCTGAGTTTAGTTCTAAAGGTTTCATTGTAGGTGGGTGGTTGTGTAGGGTGGACCCCGCACCTATGCTCGAGCTGGTAAAACCTCCCAGTGAGGCCTAATAGAGGCACCTGCACTATGTGGGCTGTATTGTGTATGTGTTGATGCACAGCGATGCAGCTGTTGACTGAAACATCAGTGAAGGCAAGGCACCATCCATTTTTAAGGTTTCTTTAAGCCATGTGAAGACTTGACGCCTTTCTATCACTCAGAAACCAACCACTGTATTCCTAAGAAGCAAGATGGGTATTTGAACCGTACTCGATTTAAATGGGAAACATTACAATTGGGTCATGCATATATGTGTTAAATATGTGCAGAGGAAAGGCTGCTACCCAACATCTTGTTATTTCATAGCTGTACCTATTGTAATTGATTTTTCTGCCTTTTTGTGCAAGATCTTGTAATGAAATGGTACTAAATTTTGTTGTGAAATGCTTAATTATTCTATCATAATTGTCAAGGGATTCACTGTAATAGATAACGTTTTTCTCTTTTCTTGTAGGTCTTCATTACTTCAAAAACATTGTGTTAGTAGGATCTCTGCAGGATCGTTATGTTCCTTATCACTCCGCTCGCATTGAGATGTGTAAAACAGCTTTAAAAGATAAACAATCAGGTAAAAAATATCCTGCAAAAGGAACAAACCACTCAGGTTAAAACCTCACAGTTATCAGTCTTATTTCTATTATGTGTTTAGAGTTAACTGAGGCACTTCTATTATGTGTTTAGACACTCTGGACTTACTTTGTAGTAATGAAGAGAGAAAAATCCATGTCAGAGCTGAATTGCTTTCTGGATCTGTCCTGTTCTATTACATGCAGAAGGACATGAGACTGAATAAATTTCTAGCTTACAGACTTTGCTTAAAGTTAGGTGGGATGGACAGAACCTCTCTCCAGGGAGGGTAAACAGCTTTCATTTTTGAGGATATTAAGTTGTAGTGTAAAGCCCTGGGCTGTAGTTACTTGAGGCTCAGAAGTAACATGAAAAGAAAAGGTAGTTTTCCCATTTTCAGTGAGGGTCAGTTGTTGTATTTACTGTTGAGACATCCTAGCACAATTGCGTTCTAGCATTATATATTGACAAATGAATAACTTTTACATGGTGTAATAAATACTGATGAGCATATTCTCACTATAAATGTACAAATACTAAAATGCATAGCTTTAAATTATTTTTCCAACATTTCCGGGGAAAATTAAACTTTCTGTATATTCTACCTTAACCAGAACCACAGCATAATGCATTTCATTACCCCTCTTACTCCAGAACGCGTTCTTTTTGAGTTCAAGGTCAAAGAATTGTATTTGCTTCTGGTGATTCACACAGTACAACTTTTTTTTTCCTCTACAGGACCAATTTATGCTGAAATGATCCAGAACCTGCTTCTGCCAGTTCTTCAAAATAAGGAATGTAATTTGGTTCGTTATAATGTAATTAATGCATTACCCAATACAGCAGATTCTCTCATAGGGAGAGCTGCACACATTGCTGTTCTTGATTCAGAAATATTTTTAGAAAAATTCTTTCTTGTTGCTGCCCTAAAATATTTTCAGTAAGAAAAGCATTGTAAGAGACTTGGTTATTACCTCATTAACAGATGAATTCAAATAATGTGTGGTGTTAAAGTATAGCCTAAGCTGTATTTTAAGAGATATTTATACTTTTTATATGAAAGATAATTTATATCATCCACACTTAGGGCTTTTTAACATCAACTTTACTTTCTAGGTAATGTGGCTGTGCAATATTTTTTTATTTTGTTCTTCTTACTTTTCTATTACTTTTTCTTAATTTGGGGTACCTAATTATTTGAAGATTAAAGCACAGTATGTACTTTGGTTGGTTTGTTATTGGCTCTCAGACTACAGAAGTCAATGTTACTTGGCTACATTTTACAAGAGGCTTTAGATGCCAAAAATAAATTAGATTTTAAAATTCTAATACGGTCTTACGTGTTCAGTTGTCGTATTTTAGCACTGTAGGAAGTTTAACTGGAAACACAATGAGCTGCTAAAATACTGGATATTTGAAAATGACAATACTGCAGGTCTCACTACATCTTAACAGTTTTCTACAAAATCATTATAGTCATTGTTAAATATATTATGCCTGTGGGAATACATTTTCTACTGATCTCAAAAACATGTTAGTTTACATACACAAATTTTATTACTGGAACTTTTGTTTTCAGAAGCAAATGGCAACTAAGGATTTTTGAATGTTCAGTGATAGCTGCCTTCAAATAATTGGGGTTTTGCAAACTATTAAAATGGCTCCCTACTCTATTAGTTCTTCAGATGAACATGGACAGTTTTACATGGACTTCCTTGTATGTAATTAAAATAAGTAAACATTATAAGTTTCTGCAATACTTTTATGAATTTAAGCAATTTTTAAATATTGTTAAAACGTTTTATTGACTACAAAGTATTGTAAATATAAAGCAGTACATCTTCAAATGGGACAATATTGTAAACTTTACCTGTTTGGTGACACAGATAAAATGTTTTTTGATATACAGGAATGTTAAAGGTCTATTGACTTTCTACTGGTGCTGAATAGCATTGTTTGGTTTCTCCTTCCTTCCCTTTTCTCTGTTTCAGACAATAATTCACTACAGGTTGGAGAAAAAGAGTTATATGTGCATTCACTAATTGTACACTAATTGTAATGAACATTTTTTGAAAAATATAAATTTGTTGTATAATGCATGTTTATTTTTAGCATTGTGTTATTGCATCTGGTGTTAATAAAATGAACAAATTACTCTAAATGAAAGCAATTAAAGAAACTGAAATGTTATGCTAATTACCAAAATTCTGGGGAGGCTTTTTTGTATATATTTAATAATTTTGTACTTTTGAAATGAATATAGCAATAATAGTTTATAATGAAGTGATTTTGCATTTGATATGGTTTGTTGTATAATAGTCTTTGTAATATATGGGGGGGTTTTTTGCCTGTAGCATACAGGATGCTCAAGTGAGTATCTACAGTTCAGCAATGTACACACTGTAAAGAGTATTTTATTAGAGTTGTGTTAGGCAAGTCCTTCTGACACAAGGATGTCTTAAATACATTCTCACTATAAAAATGCCTATTTTTATTAATTTTGTATTATAATGGTACTAGTTCTAAATGTTTGAATTCTGTTCTGGTATCTCAACTGTCTTTTATTTAAGAGTATTATCGTAGTTGGCTACTGGCTAAACTTTGAATATCCATTTAAGGGCGCTAAAGCTACAAAATATTCCTTGATTTACATTGAGGATGTTAAACTGCTCTATACAGGTATTTAAATGGTTCTGTCACTGTTGAAAAATGTCTGTCTTCCTTTCTGTCTCTGGAAGTCTGAAAATATAAAGCATGCTGTTGTGATCAGCAAAGCAGAAATACCCTGGCAGAAATAGTCCTTTTTTTTTTCATAGTAGATCCCATCCACTTGAGGAAGCTTGAATTAGGTTTGTTCTTTGAGGAGAACAGACGGTGCAGGAAATCATATGATATTCGCACGTGAGTTTATCAAGGAACGGGGCAAATTAAGAGAACATCAAACTCATTTTGTCTCCCTTCACTTGTATTGCCCAGTGCAGTCCCTATGTGGTCTGGTAGCCCAGCACGTCCTGGAAGCATATGAAGTGCTGTTTGCACTTACGGACTGTAAGGTACACTTGGTCTCTGAGCAACACATGCAGTCATGGATGTTTTGGACAACTGTGCATGTGTTGTGTGGCATGTTCCCCCTACTCCTGCATATTTCTGCCTTCTCTTTCATTGACAGAAATAACACACTCATACATACATAATTGTGTCATCTGATGATGTAGTAGCTATGAAGTGCTCCATCTCATCACTCTTCTCTTTGAATCAGGGCTTCATCTTCCTGTAGTGATAGTGACCTCACCTTTATGCAGGTATCCTGCAGCTGCTTGAAGAATTATTCTGCTTACAGAATGAGAGGTAAGAATTGAGGGCAACATTCCTTTAGAAAACTGCCACTCTCTTGTTCCATGAAGGCAGTAGGCTGCCACTGTTATTTCACAAAGCTCTCTGTGATATTATTAGGAGGTCACTACATAAAATTAGATCGTGTCTGAACTTCAGTTTGCATGTAGTGTATATAAATTAATTCCTTGGTTTGTGTTTGAATCTTCCATCAAAATTAATCTTTCTCGTCCTGTAGATCTAGCAATTGCTACTGTTTTGGAAAAAGAGCTCATGTTATATGGGAAATCACCAGGCTTTACAGCAGACCCAAGAGGTTTCACATTCACAGAAAACTTACTCTGTAACCACAAAATCCCTTGATTCCAAGCCAGTTTTATTTGCCCAGCCCTGACCAGGTGTGGTGTTCAGATAACCAAGCTTCTTGACAGGGTCTGAGAGGAAGAGTGGGCATATAGGCAGTATCAGAACACTTGCTGCCTGGGGCAGTGCTGGTTGTGCTTTCCAGATAGCCCCGTGGCTATTACATTTGGCTCATCTGAGTTGACCTGCTGCAGAGCTTGTGCTACCTGTAAGTCTTTTACTTCCTGCTTTCTAGAAAACCAAAGCAAAATACAGCATTGTTTGTGTCGTCCTCGAGAGGCAAGCTGCAGTGCAAGAGATAAGTGATCAGTAAACAGAGGAAGGAAAACGAAAAAAAAACCCCAAAACATTGAACTTAATCACAAAGTAGAATATTCCTGTGGTGTATGCTACATTTGTTTTTTCCAATGTTTAGATTTATTACCTCCTCAGCCACAGGAGCTAGACATGCATAATTCAGGAGTTTGCATTTTTACAGCAATACAATATATGAAGACCAAGAAAAAAAATGTTTTGAAGACCTCAACTTATTTTTGGGTGGATAAACAGTACCTCATTAATCCTTCATTGCTATTTCATCTTTACCATTTGAAATTGCAAATGTATGCATATGCATATGATGGATGCATGTGTGTATGACTTTTCATGGATTGTGTTAAGCTGTTTAGGAGCAGAGCTTACTAGGTATCTGCAGACAGCCTGGTATGAGGGTTTTTTTTAAAGGAAGGATTAAATTTCATTTTTTCTGTATTGAACACCTAAACAATAAGTTCTTGAGTTTCAAAGAGATCTGTTGGAGTTTTTTCCTTGTTCCTTTTGGGCAGAAGAGCATTTTTTCCTGCATTCATCTTTATTCTCTCTCATCTACAGGCCCAGCATCTTGCTGTTAGAATAAAGGAAAGGATTTCTCATTATTTTCAATCTGTAATGTCTAATTTATCATTTTATAAAAAGCTGATTGCAAAGATGTCATTCATAAAGCAGTCAGTTATATTAATCACTTCCAGTGTGTAGCCATTGCCGGATGTAGTGCAATAAACTCAAGGGAGCATTGCTATTCTTAAATTACCAAGGAGATTTACTTTCTTAAACTCTTCAGATATAAACACAAAATACTATTTTAGACTCAGCTCTCCAGTTATTTTCTGCATTTTAGTACCTGTGGACAGAGGGTTTCAAATTCTGTTTTTTGGAAGAACAAGGTTAGCTGGAGGAGTTTGAACAGTGACAAAAAGCAAATGTTGCCATATTCAAATCATGAATTGTGGTTAATTTAACTGGAGCACCACTCCATGAGCATAGGTGTTACTTATTAAGGTTATATTGAGTGTTAAAAGCACCTTCACTGGTTAAACTGGAAAACTGAAAAGGTGCCATCTGAAGTCCTCTGGTCCAGCAGTCAGGTTGATGGCTCAATTTCTTGCTGCTTTCTTGATGGAAGGGTGAATAATGCCTGTTTGAGTGCAGAAAATGCATCAGCTGGCATACTGGACAGAGGGAGATAAAGTTGATTTGTTGAATTAATAAAGCATTTGACGTTTAAATAATTTTTGTATGGCCTTTCAATATGTAAGGACTAACACTGGGTCTATACCCACTATGGCATCAGCCAAAGTTCCTTCATGCCCTAGGCTGCCTTTTTCAGCAGTGTGTTTTTATTAAAAAAAAACCAAAACTAGCAGAATTGTACTACACATGGGGATTGGGGGGAAGGGGGGAAATGAGTCCTTTCAGCGCTAAAAATCATTGCAGAGGAGATATAAGATGCCAAAGGTTTGCGGGGAGGAAGGAAAACGAAAAAAAAACCGCTGATTTCCCGAGCACTTCAACGACTCCGGAGCTGCCTTCTTTGGGGCTGTGCCTCGCCAGGCGCTGTTCGCCCCCGTTTACCGAAGCCCGGGAGAAGGGTAGGTGCCGAGGCCAGTGCGGCTCTGCTGCCCGCACCCTCTGCCCTCACGCGAGCCGCGCTTCCCGCCTGAAGCCGCCGCCTTCGGCGCCTGCGCGGCCACGCTGCCGCCCCGCCCCGCTCCCGGCCCGGCCATGGCTCTGCGGCTGCTGCGGGGAGCGCCCAGCGCAGCGAGTAAGAGACGGGCGGAGGGCGGGAGGGGCGGGGTCGTGCCGTGAAGGGACTCCTCGGCTCCCTCAGCCCTTCCTCCCGCAGAGAGGGACGGGCGAGGGGGAGAGGGCGGGCACCGCCCGGACCTGGCGGCGCTTGGGGGGCTGGAGGGCGCCCAAGATGGCGGCGGGGGAGGGAGGGGGCTGTGACACCCACGCCCCGTCAGCCCGGGAGGTCTCAGAGGGTCTCTGTGAGGTCCCACAGGTTTCCCCGTACCCTCCATTTCCCTAGAGCTGCTCTGCTGTCCTACCGCACCCGCCGGATATTAATTAATTATTATTCTCCCCTGTATTGCAAGCCTGCTATCGGGCATATCTGTTATTACGCAGGTTTTCTTGCCCTGTCATTGCTGCGAACTTTTTAACGGCAGTGAAATGTTAAACAGTGGGTTGTTTGTAGACTAGCTGGAGGGAACATACTGTGGCCTAGGAAGTTACTGGTTCATACCTTTCACCTGAGGAGGTTCATGTGGTTTGTTTATAGAGAAATAAAGCAGCCTCGATAACACAGCCTGTCCCACAGGCCTCAGCTTAGGCTGTTCATGGGGCTGCGGGTCAGGCTGCTTTCCTCTACTGCAAAAGCTAAGGTTCTGTGGTGCTGTTGATACAACACTTCTGAAACAAATCGCTTCACTATATGTTAATGGAAGAACTGGAAAAAAAAGTTGTTAGGTATTTGTGCTCTGTCAGGTTCGTGGGAATATTTGGCTGATGCTCTAATGCCCTGAGCATCCCGATGCGTGCCTAGCTTCCACTGCATGGATGACTTTGATAAATCATGGTCTGTAAGGCCACTTCAAAAGACAGGATATTGCAGACCCTGGCAGTGCAGCAGCTTTAAAGGCTTGAAATTTTCAAATTCAGCTATATCGTTGTGTAACTCATATATATACTTAATAAATGGGAGGGCTTTGTGACAACCTGTAAGGGATGAGGGAATTAAAGATCACTTTGTAGAATGTGGTATCAACTGGTGGTAGTTCATCCCATCTTTTTCAGAGGTATTAAATGTTGAACTTTTGTTGCTTCTCTGTCAAGAATATCAAGTATTGCAAATAGGAAAATGGATTTTGCCTCTTCTCTGGTGACAGGGATAATTGATTTCATACCAGTACCTTACTCTGACTTTTGTTTGAATTTGGACTAGAATACCAGCTATAATTTAATTTTCTGGCTAGCTTCTTTTTTTAGCTTGCTGAGGAATGACTGGAGTAGAAAGAGCCAGTGTTTGCAACGGATTAGATACTTTACTGTTGATAGTTTGTTATGTCATTCTTAAACTAAAAAAAAACAAACTCCTTTGGGGCTTTGGCAGCAGTTGGAAGATGTAATACAGGTTATGTGGCTCTAGGGTCTAGTATTAAAGCTGTGGTATTTTAAAATGAGTGAATGAATATGCTGATTCTGGGAATACAGGTGGGTTGTTTGTTGGTGTATATGTAGGTGAGTCAAGTTCATGCTGCTTGAGATTTCCTGATTAAATCTCCTCAGCAAGATAGAATAATATTTCTTTCAGGTACTTTGCACCCAGCTAGTAAAGGGAGGATTTCTGTTTGAATGTTCCTTCTTAAGTCAGAGTTGCTTTAGGCACCTGTCCATAGCCAAAATATTTTTAGAGGATAGTTTATGCTCACTGTGGACACTTGGCTTTTTAACCAAAATGTTATTAGGACTTTAAGGAAAAAAGTTTATGCTTCTAATTAAAGCATTTGCATGCAGTTATATAATTGAACTTTAATGGGCTCAAAGTTTGTCCTGCTTTTGACTACCAGCTGAATTATTTTACCATCCTAAGGGAAGCCCAACTATCCTCTGCCAACATTCTGGAGAACCTGTTACTAAGGGAACAACGTTTATTTTACTTTCCTTTGAGAAAGCAGAAGCCTTTTCTGACTAAAAAGCTGCTGGAAGTGAGCCAAGACCTGGAAATCAGCAGGTTTCTTGGGGGAGGTTAAGACTTTTCCAAGAAAGCAGAATGTACTGGTCTATGGTAGCATAATTACTATTTAGAGTCTAAAATAAAAGAAGGTAACAGCAAAGGTGCGTTCAACCAGTTTAAAATACACTGTTTATGTGAACTGAGTTATACAACTAACACAGTTTTGCCTACATGTTTCTAGGGCCAAAAATAATTATCTGTGCTGATTTCTTAGGTGTTCCTGAGTTGAATGTTAAATAAATTTTTGGGTTTGTTTTCCTGTCCTCCACTCACTAGTTTCTGAAGTAGAGTGTTTTCAGAGGTGCTTTGAACAGTCATAGTTACTCGGTGTTAAACTCTCACATTTATGATACATGTTCTATTTGCTTGATAGAGTCATCACTTCTTTGCAACCTGCGGAGCAGCTTCAGCTCTAAGCCAGAAGGAAGATCTGAACCTGCTAAGCAGCCGCTTAAGAAACCGAAGTTACCAGTAGGCCGATTTGATGAACCGGAAGAGTCCAGTATAGAGAGGGAACCCCTGGAAAGTAAGTCATGTTTTACAAAATTGAAAGCTGTGTTTTAAAGGCAAGATGGTGAGATGCTGTGCTGATGTCAGTTGAAGAAGATGACTGGCATTCAGCACTTCTCAGAAACACTTTCTAAGCTTAATGGTTCTGAATAAAACCAGGCAGTACAATGGGAGAGAGTAACGAGTTGCACCAAGTGGAACATGAGAGAAAAAGTCTTCAGAACAAAGGTGGTTAAACATTGTAACGAGTCACCCAGAGAACCTGTGATTCCTCTCCTCTTGGAGATACTCAATTTTGCCTGACCTAATAGCTGCCCCACCTGAAGCAGGGTTGGAGCCAGGTGCCTGCAGAAGGTGCCTTCCACCATAAACCATGATTCTGAGAAATGTAGCTGGTATTGGTCTGTAATAGTACAGCTGTAAATGATGGCAGTAAACTCACAAGGGCACCGGCTACTTTTTATTATTCAAAAAGCCTGTTCTATTTCTTGGTCCACAAAACATTTCTTATTCATGCTGCATTTCGTGGCCAGACTTTCTCTTAGTCTTGCAGACAGTGTTTTGAAAAGCAGGTACTGAGTTTACTGAGCTGCTCAGTGGGGTCTGGGAAGACCTAACAAAGTGCTATTTGTGTTGCACTCCAGTGACCTCAGTGGGGCTGCATGTAGAGAACCTGACAAGATTGAGGCACAGATGCATCACTGCTGAACTCACTAGGAGCATGCACTTTTTTGTCAGATGGAAGAGCAACAGAATCTCTTTCTCCCTTCTTTTTAATTAGTCATCTTCCCTTAACCAAAAGCATTAGTCATGCTTTATCTAATTCACTGAAGTGTGATGTTCTGCTACTCTTGAGCAGTAGTGATAACCTGTGTTTATCTATTTCGAGGTCTCTAGAACAAGCTTTTTGATATATCAGTGTCCAGATGACCAAATGACTAAAGAATCACAGAATTATTTGGGCTGGAAGGGACCTTAAACATCAGCAAGTTCCAACCCCACCTTTCACTAGAGCAGAATGCTCAGAGCCCTGAGCAACCTGGCCTTAAACACTTCCAGAGATGGAGCATCCCCAGCCTCTCTGCACAACCTGTTCCAGTGCCTCACCACCCTCACAGTAAAAAAATTCTACATAATATCTAAATCTGCCCTCTTTCGGTTTAAAGTCATTCCACCTTGTCCTCTCACTACCTATCCTTGTAAAAAGTCGCTCTCCAACTGTTTTTTATAGGCCCCCAATAGGTACTGAAAGGCTGCAATAAGGTCTCCCCAAAGCTGCCTCTTCCCCAGGCTGAACAACCCCAGCTTTCTCAGCCTGTCTGCACAGGAGAGGTGTTCCACCCCTCTGATCATCTTAGTGGCCTTCTCTGGACTGTTTCCAGCAGGTCCATGTCCTCCTTGTGTTGGACACCCCAGAGCTGGACACAATACTCCACGTGGAGTTTGTTTTTCACTATTTTGTTTAAAAAAATTTTTCTTATGCAAGAACTTAAAAAGATACAATGCAAAGAATAACTTGCAGCTATTTGCAACAAATTAAACACAAGTTTCTTCTGCCCAACATAAATCTTCATGAATTAGACATGAACATGTTGATGAAATATCTTCTCATTCTTCTATATTCACAGTATATTGTGCTTTTACATGTAAACAGAAAGCCAGGTCTGAAAGCACTGACATCCTGGGGAAGAGAAATACAGACTGGTTCATAATCTCCAAAAGGAAGGCAGCAGAGTGCCTGTTGGAAGCAGAATTTCCTTCTGCTGCAGACATTCCTTCGGTAAATGCTTCAAACACATTAAAGGGCCCTTCTATACAGACCTGGTAATTGCTTCAATTTTTGGGATGGAGTCTGCTTGGATAAATAACATCATTTTCCAGAACTGAATTGTGATACTGTTTCACAAGAACGTTGCCACGCACTTCCAGAAAATTAAAAAGCAGTGTAGCTGTCGCATCTGTCAGGGACTCCATATTCAATATCTGAGCGAGCCAGTGCCATCCACAGTTCAGTCCCTGAGGATGTGCCCCTTGTTTGTTTCTATAAGGCCAGCAGAGTTGAACAATAGCAGCACAAAGACGAATCATTCCTGACATTCATTTAAGAAACTGTTTTTATTTTTCCACCTTTGAATCTTTAATTTCATATCCAAAATCCCCAGATACTCTTCCACAGAAATACTTTCTCCATGCAGGGTAAAATGGCACAGAATAGGGGCAGTTTTTGTGCAGGTATACTAAAAAGAGATCTCTGATTCCAGGGTGTATTTCCCAGATTCCTGAGGCCTCAACAGCAGTTGGGGAAGCTGCATGGTGGTGAAAAGCTACTTGTGCTTCTTGTTTCACAAATTTCTCTGCAAATTTATGGTTATATTATTGTATTATAATATCATCATTATCGTATTATGGAATCATCTCCAAAAGGTTTGCACTCAGTTTCAGATTGTGACTCATTTGAGAACTGACTCAGAGTTGCTGTTTAAGCAGCTACTTAATTCTTGTCTTTTTTTCCCCAAAAAATAAATGCCATCACTGCTTCATTTAAAACAAATGCCTAATCAATATATTTTGCTTTTTGCTTAGGTGTTCTAGGTGTAGAGCAAGACTCAAGGTCTCTTTTGGCTTTAAATTGAGTTATACCTGTGTATTTTTTACATATAACACCAGCAATAGTTTGTAGATTGCCGATTGTGTTATTAAGAAAAAACTAAGAGTTTAAGCTGCTTGTTGGAATTCCCACTGCTGTGCAGCTCTCATGGAGAAATGTTTTGAGCATCTGCATCCACTGTCAGCACATCAGGAGTACTTGGGTTTTGGGATGATGACATCTACAAAATAATATTACATGCATTTGTGGTCCTTGTACTGCTAGAGGTGCTTCAATACTGAAATTTCCTATCCTGATGTGCATTGTGCTTTAAACAGGCATTCCAATATGTCATCCTGTATAGCCTCTAGCTCCATGAGTCTCCCTCCATCACTGTTCTTTTTCTCTGCTCTTCAGGATTTCTGTTGTTGTCTTTTCTGATTTTCCACCCTGCTTCTCATTACTTGTGTTGTTCACTGGGGCTGAGTTAAGGGTATGACTGAGGGAGCCCCAAGCGACACATATATTTGGGAGACTCTGGAAAATCAGCATGGCAAAGGGCATGTGGAATACAGTGAGCTTCATGGAACCCTGCAGTGTAGTGCAGGATGAGAAAAGACTCAGCCTGGGATGGTGCTTTGCCAACAAGTACTTCGTGGTTCAGTGGCCTGAGTTAACCGTTCATAAGAGAGCCCTGAGTAAGGGAGCGCTGAGTAGTGTAAGCACATTGACCGATGTGCAGAAGGCTCTGTGGTGTTTGAGAAAGTGGCATAAGCTGGCAGAGTAGTTTTCTTTTGTATCAGGGGGGTCTCATGGATGAAAAGCTGGACATGGGCAGCCCACATCCTGGACTGCGTCAGAAGTAGCATGGCCAGCAGGACAAAGGAGGTGTTTCTCTCCCTCTACTCTGCCCTTGTGAGACCCCACCTGGAGTGCTGCCTACAGCTCTGAGGTCATCAGCACAAGAAAGACATGGACCTGATTGTGTGGGTCCAGAGGAGGGACACAAAGATGATTGGAGGGCTGGAGCACCTCTGCTATGAAGACAGGCTGAGAGAGTTGGGGTTGTTCAGCATGGAGAAGGGAGGGCTTTTGGGGAGACCTCATTGTGACCTTCCAGTACCTGAAGGGGGCTTATAAAACAGAGGGAGAGGGACTCTTCATACAAGCAGATAGTGACAGGACAAGGGATTCTAAACTGAAAGAGGAAAAGATTAGATTACATGTTGAGAAGAAATTCTTTTCTCAGAGGGTGGTGAAGCACAACAGGTTGCCCAGAGAAGTTGTGGATGACCTATCTTTGGAAGAGTTCAAGAACAGGCTGGATAGGGCCCTGAGCAACCTGACCTAGTGAGTGGCATCCCTATCCATGGCAGGGATCATGGAACTAAATGATCTTAAATGTCCCTTTCCAATCCATTCTATGAATAGAAGAAGCACTGCTCGTGTAAACTTAGCACGTCACTTACCAGAGAGAGATTAAAGTCCCTTTGTAGCCCACTTACAAAGTATCTCTCTCCTAAGAGAGTATCACAGTAACTTAGTGACCTGAAGTTTTAGAAGGTGAAAAAGGTCCAATTTGTAGCCTAATGTTGATGCATATCAACATGCCATTTCTTGGAAAACATACCAGCATCTGGGAAAAACAGGTTTAAATACAAGAATAATAGAATCTCGACTAAAATTCAAGTGGAATTTAAAACAGAATGCTTAAAATTAGAGACCTAAAGAAACAGAAAGTGACCTGAGGTTTTAGATGTAGTGAACCTATGTACAGTATGCCTGAATGATACAAGTTCTGACTGTGAATTCATGAGAAATTGTGTTGCTTTAATGCCTATGGACATGGAGTTGCTTTTTTATTTCCATAACTGAATATAATCATACATATTGCTGACTGCAGTCAAAAAAAATGAAATTACTTTTGTAGGACTGGGACATGCTTAACTCCAGGTTGCTTTTAAAAAATGAAAGAGAATTGATTTTGTATTTGAAAATTAAACTAAGAGGCAGACGCCATAAATGGTGACATCTTTATATTTTTCAACATTATAGGAATTTTAATGAACTTTTCCTGTTATTTTAGAATTCCCTGATGGAATCAATCCTACAACAAAAGAGAGGGGTGGACCTAGAGGCCCTGAACCTACACGTTTTGGAGACTGGGAGAGAAAAGGACGCTGTATAGATTTTTAATATTTAAATGTGTCCATATTGCTAATAAAATACTTCTAGTTGGTGAAAAATATAATGTACAGAAAAAACCCTCACCTGGATTTGTAGTGAAGCTTCTTGTTTCTGTCATGCTTGTGGTGAATTTTCTGAGTGATATAATGTAAATAAACACAATGCTACAACTCAGATTATGGAGCTGTTACTTCTCAATGTCTGTCTGATCTTTAACACTGTTTATACTGTGCAAGTACAAATGCAGGTATAGTTATGTGAAATTGGTATTCAGGAGCTTACTGGGGTGTTTAAGGGCTTGGACTTCTGTATGAATGTAAATATTTATGTAGTGTTGTAAAAGTGTTGAAAGAGCGTTGCAGTTCATGAACCTGGACACCATTCATCAAAGGAGAGCCACCTCTGAGGAGATCAATAGGTCCCTGGTTGCACCCAGTGGCTCACTGGTAACAGCCTCTTTACTCAAGAACCATCCCCCTGTCCCTGTTACAGTGCATTGGGTGTTTTTTCCTGTATGTCAAGAGGGGATGGTCTTGTCTCAGACTGAGGACTGTAAACAGCACAGTGGAAATAGAGGCTTGATTCCCAGAGGTCAGCTCATGATGGCAAGTAGTACAGGCTGCTCTGTGTGCAGTTGTAAAACACTGTTCTTTATAACCTGGCTACTTCCATGCTATTTGCATTATCTTTTCCTTTGTAAGTGGAGATGTCCATATGCAAACAGGCTGCTTGGGGAACATACAGCATGACCTTCTGACACCTTATGGTCAAAGGGGACTAATTCCATTAGATGAGCTAATATTGCTGGTCTTAAAACTAAGTTATCTAGCATTACACTAAATATCTTTCAGTCAGACTGAGCTCAGTTCTTCATTCAAGAATTTGCCTAGTTATAAATGCTGTAGTAGAGTGAAAATCTACCACTTGTGTGGGTACTTATTAATCAGAATAAGCTGTCATTATTGAAATGTGTGAACATGTGCTCTATTTCTGTGCAAGTTCTTTTTGATAGCCTAAACAAATGGATCTTCTCTAGTCACAGAAGCAGAGAATGGTGTGGGTTTTGCATTACTCTGGCGCTGTGTGGGCTTTGCCCAGCTTTGTGTTTGCATGGTTTTATTAGAGCATTAAAGCATGTTGGTCCTATCACAAATCTCTGCAGCCTTCCTAAAACTCACTCAACTGGCAGCCAGTGGGGGAGCTCCTTGTTGAAATTTGCCAGTCTGTGTACCTGGTGTGTGCATTATGGACATAGGATCACACTAAGTATGAGTTCGGATGTTTGTCTCACTGCAATGACGTCCTACAGAAGTACTGAAACTGTTCAGTTACAGGTTTACCTACCAAACACCTCTCTGAGGAGCAAAATGAGATTAACTGAAGCTGTTTCTAATTAAGTATGTTAATTATTGGTAATTACATTTTCAACCTTTAAATTGTGCAGCATGGTTTGGATATTGGAAAATTGGTCTGTATTTATATCTAATTCATTCTAGTTTCCCTTCTGTAGTGTGAGAGTTATATCTTCCCAAAATCTATTGGCATTTCCAGTTACCTAAAGATATCCTGGGTCAGCTATCTTTAAACTAAATGTATGCTGTTTATTAACATAGTTACTTCTAATAATGCTTTGCCTTTGCAGTTGCTGTTGCGTTGGAAGTGACTTCCTCACACAATACACCCACCACCTTTTCAGCTGGGAAGTAGAAATTTTAGTTGGAAGCTTCTGCCTTTTCTACATCGTTATTAAGAGGCTTAACATCTTACTTTGCAAATAGTCAGTAACACTACTGCAGTTTTTTTATTTTTGAATTCCAAATCTTCTTCTCCATACGTTGTTGCATGACTTCATTATCTTCTCATACCAGGTTTTACCCTTCCCAGCACACATTCCATGAACGTTTACGTAGTTCTACTTCTTGGCATTCCTGATTTTCAAATTAGTTTCTTCCTTTAACACAGACCAGCTGCACTCCTCCCTGGATACAGAATTACATCTTTTTGATTGAGCATACAAGGAACTGTCCTTTTCTTTATGTTTCAGTTGGTTATCTTCCATCAGATAGAATGCCTCATAAAGGCAGGCATTTTGCTTTCTTTCACAGAATCAAAGAATCATTTATGTTGGAAAAGACCTCTAGGATCATCAAGTCCAACTGCTGTCCCAGCAGTGCCAAGTCCACCACTAAACCATGTTCCTGAGTGCCACATCTACACATCTTTGAAATACCTCCAGGGATGGTGACTCAAGCACTTCCCTGGGCAGCCTGTTCCAGTGCTTGACAGCCCTTTTGTTGAAGGAATTTTTCCTAAAATAAAAAGGCTCTTGTTAACCAGTGTTGTAAATAGCTGTTAAGGAATTGGTGCTTGGGAAATAGAGGATATCACTTCAGTCTTTGCTTGCAGAATGTGTCAATAAGAGATAAACCGAATATTTGGGCAAAATAACATGTAAGAGCCAAAGAGTGAATGCTAACGGCCCTTTTGTGTGGTGTGGCAACCAGACTACAAAAAGAGGAGCCCTGGGCTCCCGTAATAATTAAACCCAAAATTTTGTGGTGCTGCAAAATCACTTGTGTACCTGTCAAAACCAATCATGGTTTGAATGTAACAACTGATACAATGTTATCATAGGGTGTAAGTTATCATTTCTGTTTTGTTTTCTTGCACTGCCTGCAGTTAGGAAAGCAGCACCTCAGCACTTTTTCAGTGCTCTTCCCAGATGATTACTATTAGCAATTCACTGAGATACAGCATTAGGGTGAGGCAATGGCTTGTGGCATTAGCCATTAGATTAGTCCCAGGTATGTTTTTATCATAAATACAGACTGAATCTATTTTTATAGTTCTTTTTGTTAGTATAAACAGTGAAAAGCAGCAGGAGTTGTGTCCATTTTCTGTTAACTTTCTGGGAGACAAAGGAAAATTGTTCTGCCTATGTAAGCAAATACGCAGTACTGGAGGATGTTTGCTGTTCTGTTGGTTTTCTTTACTAAAGAAACCTGTACTTTGTGTTTCTGCAGTGGATTTTCTTTTAAATTTGTTGCTCCTACTTTGCATAGATAAATTTTGTACATGATTAAAATTATGAAGCCTTTATTCTTTGAATAAATTGCTCTGTAATTACTTTATTACAAAATACATGAAGTTGCACCGAACAGTTAAAGAAAATATTTACTATATATTGCCTTGTTTGGAAAGTTTACATTTCAATGCTGATTTTACTAAGTTAAAATGCAAGATCTATTTACCCTTGATGGTAGCAGATGTCTATAAGGGACTGTAGAATGTTGTTATAAAACTTTACTATTTTTCCAGTTGACTGCAATAAATTATTACAAATTCCAGCTACCTGTAGTGACAGTTACATTACTTACCTTTTTATGGCCCTTATTTTGGTATTATTATTGAAAAAGCAGCACACCATGTTGTTCTGAAATGTCAGGAAAAGAGCAAATTCATTTTTAAGAGCAGTTCATTTTGTAAGAGAATAAGATTTGGGCGTTCCATGGGCTTTGTAATTGTTCATCTGTCAGTAACATGGCATCAGGCATATCAAAGGATAAGGAAATGATTTGTGTTTCTATGTGCCCATGGTGATTAAAACCATACACACTTGCAGTTACTTTCATGCTTTTGTAACATGCAATATAAAATACCTTTTCTTAGCTGATGTTTTGTGTTGGCTATGTTCTAATGTGGGTATGGCTGTGCTCCCTCTTAATCTCAGAAACTGATGGTTGGGGAGGCAGTCACGTGTAATCTTCCCAGGGATTTTTGTTGCAGAAAGGGTGGCACAACGCAAATTGAATCATAGTTACAAAATGGCAGATCCTGAGATAAGAGCTCTATTTAAAATGAATGCTGTAAGGAGTGGAACTAATGAAGTCCTGTTCCCTCTCAATGTCTTGTACCTCCTGCAGATCAAGTGTCTTTCTCCATATTCCCCTGTTGATTGACATTATCTCCACTAGGCCAGAGAAGGGCGTCTTTCTGCCCATCTTTTCCCTCTGAGAGGAATTATTTGGACCTCTTTCCCAACCACTCATTTCCACAGAGCCTGCAAGAACTTAAGTACTTTGAGAACTCTATTCTCCTTGACACCTTTTCAGAACAGGTTGGAGTTACGGACTTCTAAAGTGCTGGGGCAGTGCAGAAGTTGGCCTTTCCATCCTTTGGAAACCAACCTGATGAATTACTTTGAACATATGTATTTTCTTAAGAAATATTTAGCATCTCTCTGCTTTTTTTTTTTTTTCCTGTGAGAATGGATTTATTTTTTTTCCCCTCAACATCAGAAGAGCCACCTAAAGCGTACAGCAGCAAGGTCTTTGACATTCATTTTCCAAGCATTAAGTCTCTCAGTCAGCTATAGTCTTGTACCTGTAAAAAAATCGCATATTTTAATGTTGCCATTTTTAGGATGAGAGTGTTTAAAGAAGCCCTTGAAGGTCATTACTTAACACATTAATTTGTATTAAAGCTGATATACCTGACCATCAAAACACCGTTCTAATTCTCAAATGTTGGCCTCTGGCAAAATCAGGTGAACTATGATGTGAAGTAGTGGTCAGGTTAGTTCTAGAAGCCAGATATTGAACTGTTGCTTAGGACTGGGACTGTGTGTAATCAGCTGTTGCAAACTTAAGTGACTTATGTAACCATCTGTGTTTGCTTAGTAATTAGTTGCAATGGAGTGAGATCCCTCTAAAAAGTAGTTTGTCTTAGTAGGGGAGATGAATTTGTCCTTACAGATGGTGAATGGAGGGGGAGTTAAGTGCATCCTCTCCGTTGGCTTTAAAGGCTGCCTGAGTAGCTGTCCTAGGCGAGGTGTCAATTACTGGCGTCCTTCTCAGAGGGAGGAGGGTTGCAGTGAGGCCACAGGACCTCCACTGCTTTTGTTGCCTGTGCCCTACCCAAGCACTGCTTGCAGGGAAGGGAGTGTCCAGGGCCAGCTCTTGGACACCTTGTAACAGAGAGCTTGCTTACCTTAAAATGAGAGGAAAAAGGCCGAAGTTAAGACTTTAAATTCCTTCTGCCTATCCACCTCCCAAACAAATGCCTAAAGCATAATATAGCCCGGAGGGTAACACTGAGTGTATTTACATCTGGGTGACAAGAAGTATCTCAAACGTACAAATCTGTTGGGGTTTTTTTTCCTAGTACGGAAAGGGTAAAGAGCATTGACCTAACAACTAAGCAGTCTCCTTCTGATGTGCTGCTGAGAGGGAGCCAATATCAAACTAAAACTGGCAGACTAGGAAAAAGAATCATATGTTTGCTCAGCAAACCTTTAGTGCGTGTGATTTCCTCACGAGAGGTTAAAGAACAAAGGATGGTGTGTTTCCAGTTGCCAATTGAAAGCTGGGTAACATTTCATCGTCTCTTAGAAGAGAGATGAGCAAATGTTGCTTGTCTCAGGGAATATCCTGCTTTTAGCCGATTTTTTTTACCCCAGGGCTTTCACTTGCAAGTATGTATGATCTTCAGCCATAGTTTTTTCCAAATAATTTTCTTGAGACAGGACTGCTGTATAATGAATGACATGTAGCTCTTTGGACTGGTGGGCATGTTGCTTAATTCTCCCTGCTTTTGGTGATGTCATTTTTTTGGCCTGATAATGACAGCTACAGCTCTTTTATTATTAAGTAGCATATTATTTAATTCTACTTTTAATTTTTGACATCCTTAAAGCTGGTTTTTGAGATGTAACCTTAGTTCCGCTGGAGTAGTAATTAACAGGATAGTTCACAAAATTAATCACAAAATTAATCACAAAGTGCAGGTGTTTCTCCCTCTCCTTCCTTTCTCTGAAGGTAACCTTCTCATAATCTGGGGGGTTTTGTATGTGAGGGTCTCAATAACAGTCAATTCCATGGAGTGGAACTTCTCCAGTTGCATTTGAATCTCAAAGTTTATTATTCTATTAAAATGTAGCTATTTTGGGAAGTCAAGGATGCAAAGAGGGTAAGAGATGCTTCTAAGAAGTAGCACCAGTCTCCCTGAAAGTTTTACACAAAAACCCAAACTCATTTCAGGGTCTCCTCAGTAAAGGTTACTTTACTTTCAGAGCATGTGGCTGTGGTCCAGTCTGTCCAGTCAGGACATTCCAGTCTGTCAGGGCAGTCCCAAACTAAGTTTTTAATGCAGATGGATGGCTTGGTTTGCACAGAGAAATTGCATCCTAAAGTAGTACAGGTCTGACTGGCAGGCACTTTGCAAGCTCACCTGAGTACCGATGCAGTTGCTTGTAATACTGTGAGGTTGATCTCTGGTCCTATGAGTCATTTCCATTTTGAAGATAAGCTGGGATTTATTCTTCCTTAAAAACAGAAATCTCAAAGAGGTGTCTGTACCTGCTGCTGCTTTGGGAGATGTGCTGCGTGCTCAGGAAGACCTCTGATGGGAGAGCACCTGTCAGGGAGAGGCTGAACAACACACTGAACAGGTGCAGGAGGCAACAAATACGCATTTGGGCAGCTGATCACCAGATGGTCCTTCCTGTAAAACCATTTGTAGTGAAGTGTGGATAATACTGGCCGTATCACAGAGGCCTGCTGGGTTCCACAAACCCTCCGCGAGGAGAAAAAATCAGTGTAGGACTCGCGCAGCTCTTGTGCTTTGCAGGAAGGCACAAAGCAGAACAGCACAAGAATGCAAAGAAAGAATAAGTATTTTCATTTCACCATAGTATTGAAATAAGGGTGGAGAATGAGATGACCAGTAGCGTACTGTGTTACAGAGGGGAGGGGAGGCAGGAGTAGGCTTCCCCATCTGAACTGCACCAAGCTTGGGCTAAACTGCTGCACGGGCTGGACAAGTCTCTGTTTCTGGAGTCTTTCCTTCCATTTCTGAATGGCAAGGTCACTGTACCATCTAACTGACCCTTTATTCTAGACTTTTCCTTGTTGCAGCAAGTTCTGCAGTGCTGATCTGGCAGGGATTCCTGCAGTTCAGAAAACCCCAGCTGACCAAGGAAGCCCCTCAGAATGTCCATCAGCAGCACCTCATGCACCTCCTTCAGCCTGAAATGTTCTGAACCCATGAACTGGCAGCATGTGGAGGTGAGCGCTTGACCCTCACTAAGAGAATGGCCCTGACCTGCAGGGCTCCACCCCTTTCATGTCTGGTCATCAGAAGAAAATTGAAAACTTACTTATTTTATACCATAATAGAAGTTTCAATTCTTAGCTCCTTTTTTGCTCTTCCATCTCTGCTTTGACATGATCCCAGGATTTCCCCCATCACACCAGTGCATTTGTTTTCTCTTTCAGTTTATGGCAACAAAAAATGGTTATATCCTTTCAGATTATGTTGAAACAAGGGGACTGTAGGCAAAGCAGCATCAACCATGATGCTGGCATTGTTTTAGTCCACAGTGACACTGGAAAACATGATGTTGGTTTGTTAATCCTGAATAGAGGAAAGAACGATTTCTCCAGGCCTTTGAGAGAAAATAATGCATCATGGATCTTGCGTTGTCATCTGCTGATTGCTGGGAGAGAAATTTTAAGGTATGGAATGAGTGGGAATAGGGAAATTTGGCAAGAAATCCCTCTAACATTTTGGGCTGCCTGGTCTGTAGGAAATTCTCATATGACGTAATTTGGGAATGGCAGCCCAAATTTCACTTTGTAGTCCACAAAACCCGTTCCATCTGCTGTGCTTCAACAGCCAGACACATATTTATAAAAACTTCAGAAGTGCTCTGGATGTTGTACTGTTCCTGGACACACAACAAACTTTTCCATAAGCCTCTGTTCCTTTTGTTTTGTTCATTTTCTTAGTATTTTTTGAAGTTAGGCTGTCGCCAAGGTCATTGCCTTATCAGAAGCAATTTTAGCTTGAATACGCTGCTTTTCTAGACTCAAGGACAAGAGGCCTGGATTTACCATGGATTCTGGGAAGGGTTTGGTGTGCTGGAGCATCACCACTGATGCCTTGGTAATTTGACACTGACTGGCATGCAGGGGTGAGTTTTTCTTAGTACATGAGCGGTAGAACACACTGCAGTGCACCAATGGTGGCACACATGAAAAGCAAGTTCTGTGGGAAGCCAGTCAGCTGAACTTTCTGTGAACAGTAGGAAATGTTCAGTGCAGCCCAGCGTGTGACTGTCAGCCCCCTCTCACACATCCTCTGTGCTGCATCCAATCCCTTTCCTATCACCTCATTCCCAGTACTCTCAGCTCTCTTTCCTCATTCCTTGGCTACAGACTGGGCAAACCCAAGCAGCTGCAGAGTGTATGAGTCACCGTGCTTTCCTGCTGTCCCATGTAGATGCAGGATAACCTACAGGCTTCCTTAGCAGCATCCCAACTTTGTCCTCTCAGGGCAGATGGGCTCTGCAGGCTGCTAAGCCCACGTTGTCCTCTGAAGCACCCGAGTGCTTCCAGGCACTGAGCAGGTAGCAGTGTGGACTCCTGGCATTTCCTGCCAAGTACTAGTCATATAGTTCTCCTCTCTGGTCAAGATGCGTATCTGCTCCTCTCCATGAAAGGAAACTGCTTCCCACGCAGAGCTGAAACTGAAAATTGTAACTGCTTCTAAGACATGAATATCTACATATATTTGCATATCTTTATTCACAGATATAGATATATATAGATATATATAGATATAAACACCTAATACAGAATCATTCACAGATTTCATCCCTGTGTGGGAGGTTGCCACTTCATGACATCATTTCACAGTGCATCAAAACTTCATAGATAACAATTATAATAAAATATTGTATGTAGTAAAACTACAACTAATAGTGTTTCTTCTGGAGTTTTCCTAGTTTTTCTATCATTTTGAAAACTGAAAAAGTTACAGGCAAATCAAGACTGATGTAAAAAGCAAATACTAATGTCTTTTCACTACTGAGAAGTTGTTTACCAAATGCGCATTTTTGTGGTCAAGAAAGGAATCCTGGTGGGACACACCAAACTGTAGAAGAACTGATACTATCTGCTAGAACTGCCCAAAATCCAGCTAGGCCAGCATCCTTCATCTGGCAGAGGTATCACCCAGTGCTTTAGTGGAAGTCCCCTGGTAGTAGACATTGTGGAACATCAGTGGGACAATTTTCTGTTTCAATCTTCCATTGTCTCTTACCATGACCTTATAGGTTAGGTTTTAAGCCTTTGTAGCTTTTCAGTACAATTCTCCTCAGACCCTGTCTTCCTCGAGCAGTCCTACATCTTGTACACAAAACAAATTGTCTAGAGACAGGACTAGACAAAAAGTATAAATTAACTTCGGAAATCATTTAAAGAGCATTTGATCAGCTGCTCCTTTGAAACTGTTTCTTACAGTTGATTTTTTTAATGCTGTGATTAGTCAAAAGGACTTGTAGTGTTTCCTGAGTGGAAAAAGATAGTCAACAAAAAGATAAACATCATTAAAGAAAATAACATAGAGAATAAATTTAAGATCTTAGATACCTGAACAACTGTACATTTCTACTGACTTCGATGTATGTGAGATGGAATCCAGTGTGAATAAAGGTATGTTTTTTTCCTCATTGCAAATATTCAACTGAAGCCACAAGAAGGCATGTTGGGTATTTCTCTTTTGTAGTAACAATATCATTATACTTTTACAGTGATGGGAGAAGGAAATCTGAAGTGCTGGCAGATGCAGATATATTTCTCAGTGGAGAAATCTCTCTCAGTATATCAATCTTTTGCTTAGTTCTGTTTTCAAAATTTACACTCATAGGTGAAACTTTGATTTTACCTATTCATATGGTGTTCAATCCTATTTTTATATGTTATTTTTATGACTTTTATTTTCACCTGAAATTCTAATATGAACAATATCTAATTTCTGTGACCTGTATCCCGCCCTCTAATCACATGTGCCAAAACAAGAAGATGGAGGACTGTGTCATTTCTCCCCAGGTATGCACAGTTTGCTGTACCACTGGCATTAACTATAACCATACTCTTCTTGTCCAGCTGAAGCTCTTGCAGCTTCTGTACCTCATGCCATTTACTCTTCTACTTGTAGTCTGTATTGCTGTTCTGCAGTGGTCACAGAACTGGGACAGAATGGTTCCTTTGCATCATCAGTAAACAATGGGAAGAATTTGGAAAATATATGGAGCCTAATACTTGGTAGTCAGTTCCCTCTGTGGTCAACAGTGCTCAGAGGGCTGTGTCATATGAACTAAACCACACCAGTTGTGGCTTTAGTGTGTTTAAGAACAAGAAAAACAAGAGTTCAAGAACAATGAGGTTTGTGTGTGTAAAGGAATTTATTATAGTTGGCTGATGGTGGGGAATGCCAGCTACTGCACAGAGTAAGGAATTAGGGTCTGCAGAGGACAATAGTAATTAAAAATGTCTTTGGAAATATTCTTGTACACATACCCCTTACTTACTTCTTGAGTAAGAATCAGCTGAAGTGTGATACATTCACATAGTTTACCTCTCCAAAGAAGTGTCCCGGTTTCTTGGACACCAATCTGAGATATTTTTAAAGGCAAAGAAATGTGGATACTGTGTGCAGCCTGAGAAAGCATCAGAGCAAAGACAAAGAGCCAAGGTCCCCTTCTGCTCTCCAGGCTGCTGACACTGTGTGGATTCTTTGTTACATTAACGTGTGTCTGTCCTCTCCCTCAAAGAAGAAATGGGTATCAGGAGAATTTTGAAAATTATTGACCTAAACACTTACAGTAAGAAGAAAGGGTTATTGGTCACAACACCAAGCCTGGCAGAGTTCAGGAAGTATTTGGATGATACTCTCAGGCACGCTGGGGGGTGGTCCTGTGCAGGGCCAGAAGTTGGACTTGATGATCCTTGTGGGCCCTTTCCAACTCAGCATACTCTATGATTCTGGGATTTTCATTGCACATACAAGACAATGCAAGCTGAAATATCTGAAGGAAATCAATGATGGACTCGAACATCCTGGCACACCTAACATCAACAACAATTTGCACAACTGGAGACTCTGAACAAAATTTGAGATAACACTGTTCAGCCAGGTGAAGGTCAACCTGTTGGTGAAAGAGCTCTGCTTCTCAGACTCCCTGGCAGTCCACATGTGTAGGCTATTTTCATGCAGCACAGGGACACATGTCTGAAAAAGCTCCATAACTGGGCTCCACTGAAGGCCACACAGGAGAGAAACATGGGAGAAGACCGATAAGCTGCATCTCTCAGTTAGACTGAGGTGAAAACAAACATACACTGTCTTCAGGCAGGTGACCTCTTGGAAGCATCAGCAAACCCCCCTGATTTTAGCACACTAAACCATGTGTGTCACATGCAGACTGTCTACAGTGTGTGACTACTTTGTCAGTTCTTATGTGCCTTCCTCAGAAAAAGTATGTCTGTGTGTGACTAGAATAAAACTTCTTGGAAACAGCAATCTCATCAGTGCTTGTGCAATGCCTTAGGCTCTTTTAGCCACTTTAAAGCAGTTCTTTTCTGTAAAACTTTCCAGTTTTTCTCAGTTTTTATGCTTCCTGGAGATTTTTTTTTCTTTTTTTTTTTTTATCAAGCTTTCATTAACATTAAAATCAGATTATTTGAAGGAGGGGAAATCCCATTTCTTCCTAGTTTCAATTTACTATCAAATGATTTGCTTTTGTAATATTGATTTTTTCATAGTGTCTATGCTACAAGTACAGTTTAAACAAATTGCATCTGTGGACATTGGCTATCTTTGTTATTAGTGAATGATTGCTGTGAGGAGTCCTACTCTTTCATTTTAAATTTTCAAAGCTTCAAATTCTCCCAACCATGTAGATTTCATCTGATATATTTTTAGATGGTTTTTTCATTCACATTTGTATTAAGAAAAGTAAAAATGCTTTTAAAAAAATTTGCTTTATTTTTTGTTTACTAAAAAGGAGCTTTTCCAAAGCAGAAAATTTGACCTTTGTGTTCTGACCACAGATGAAAAATGGCAGTTTTAGGACTAAACCAGAAGGTTGTATCTCTAGCTATATAAACCCCACAGCTAAAGCAAGGCATGTATCCAGTGCCTGAATTTTCAAGCCCAACTGGTACCCACCCACTGTGCACCTCTCAGCTGGAGACCAGCTCTGCAGGCTCTGCAGTCTTCACCCTGGTTTTCTGGGTGCCAAGAAACTTTTCAGAAGAGCCTTCAACTGAAGAGATACAGAATCTAAGACACATGGGATATTCAATCGCAGACAGAAATGGAATCAGAAGTAGGAAAACCTGCTTACCTTCCAATTCTGCTCCCCTGATGGATATTCTTGGAAGCTGCAATTTCAGAATGAGTCATGCCAGAAACTCTCCTGTAGCTGAGACAGCTTGAGGCTGTAAAGGGTCAACAAAGCGAGGCAGCTGCTCTCAAGTGCAGGAAGAGTTTCCTTGAACCTCAAAATCTGTGCCATCTTTTAAAAATAAATACAAAGCAGATATTTCAGAAAGAACAAATGAGCACGAGGCAAATGCCTTCCTCTTAATCTAAGCTCCAGGGATGCAGGACTTCATAATAAGATGTTTTTTTCCAGCACTTCACCTCTATAAATCTGATATCACATTGAAAGGAGACCAGTACATTATCTTCATCTTACTGATGGGGAAACTAAGCCCTTGGATGTGGAATGAATTGTCCAAAACCAGGCCTGGATCTACGTGTATTGGATTAGACCCATTTCATCCAGACAGAAATGCTGTCACTGACTCTAGCCACCAGACATGTCACAGGAAAGTACAAAAACCCCCACATTACATGTGTTGACAAATCTGGCTATTTACATTACTGTGAGGTGCAGAAGGGCGGTTGATGCAATTGGTGAGGTAAATCTTCAGTCAAATCTGAAGCCATAGGAAATTATTTTTTCTTTCCTTTCTTTGTATATGATACAAGTAGGTTATGGAAATGTGTGCTAGGAAAAGAAAAAGATGAAAAAGTTCAGAATTGTAGTTTTAAATTACACTGTCAATGTCATGCAACCTACCCTGAAATTAGAGAACCACTTAAAGAGCTTAGTTAAATCTGTCATGTTTCTGAACGCTGCGACTCGAAGGACATGAAGCCTTGTCTTTAACTATTGAAATGCAAAGTGAGTAAGTCACAGAGAATATAAGGAAGTTGTATAATACTGACATGGATAAATTTTAGTACTGATGTGACACCCAGGGAAATTTGCCACTTGGTTATCTGAGGCGCAGGCAGTGAGATTCAGCTGAAACCAGAGGAAGCTGTGAATTTCGTGCAGTGTTTTGACTGACAGGACTTCAGAATCATCAGGGAGACAGAAAAAGCCACTGCTGATCTTGAGAGGTTTCATAGAAAACAGCCCCAAACTAGAAATGGAGCTAAATATTTATTAGCATCCAAGTGTAATCAAACTAAAAATCATGGAAATAGCAGAGGAAGACACCTGCCCAACAATACTTTTCCATCAGATGCAATTCAAATAAATAATTATTTTTCATTTTTCCATTGGTTGAAAGTCATACTATCATCGTACGTCTCCCCTGAGTTGAAGGGGTTCAGTAGTCTATCTTAGTACTCAATTAGGATTTCTACTGAGTAGAGTGTGGAAAGGATGACATTTTAGCTGCATGATTATCCGAATTTAAGTACTGCTGTGGTCAGATCTAAGGTTTCTTAGAACTGTAAAATAATTGGCATCACTTAAAATATACAGGAATTTTATTTTAACCTTAACTATTGTTAATTCACTTATTGAGAGCCTTCTGCTAAGGCTAACAACCACTTGTACTGCATAACAAAGAGAGTACCAAAAGTCTTATCTGGCATTAAAGAGCTATCATGGACAGGAGTGCTCTATGCATGGATAATAAAGACAATTGCTATCAGACTATGATAGTAGGAATAGAGAGAGGTAATGGCTGACCTTGGGTGTGTAATTTAAACTGAAGATTCAGAGATGAACCTCACATCATGGGAGTTGTAAGGATAACATTGCTTATTACAAATTATCCTTTAGAGAGCAAGTAATTATTTCTTGCCTGGCACTAGGCTATTATTAAATGTGTGGTGTTAACACCATTTAAATGGAGCTTTGAGTCTAAATCACCCTGACGCACTAAGTATTCATGTGTTACATGGGACAACTTATTTCAATAATCTGCATGTTCCAGGTCATTCCTGCAACTGATCTGATTAAGAAAGGCCCCTTCTGCACAACGTACAAGAAATCAGTAGGGTTTAGCAATGTACTAATGCTATTGTTTTGAAGCAGGAATTGTTACCACACTGTGTAAAGTTTTCCTTGCCTTTCCTGCAGTAGAAAGGTACACACCACTCTGCTCCACAGGCTCTGACCTGCACTCCCTGAGGAACAGAAATGGTCGGTTCTGCTGCTCCATGCACATAACTCCTGTCTTCACAGAATCAGGTACTCACATTTAAAAAAAAAAGTAGGGCTTGTTAAATAATGATCCTCTTTAGTAGACTCAATGTCACACATAACATACACTTATATTACTTTTTTTTTCCACCTAGAATATCTCTGCTTCCTTTATAATTCATTATTTCATAGTACTCAGTAAAATCTCCATATTTTCAGGAGACAGATCCCTCCCCCAAAGACTTACAGCGCATGCTGAAACTCTGCATGGGAATAAAGCCTGAAAATAAACCTTCAAAGGTCCTAGAATAATCTGGCAGACAAGTGACATTAAAGAACACAAAATGAAGATTCACAAGCAAGAAATGAGTTATGGAAACTCGATCTTGATCTCGATCTCAAACAAATGCACATTGTGTAGATCATTTTTAGAAGTGAGACATTGGGCTTGTCTTGGAATCTCTAACAGTCTTTTTTATTACTGCAAACTGCCTTTAAATCTGCCCTGTGAATTTCATAAGATCAATCTTTTCCCTTTTCTCTCTGTAAGTTCTTCACCCATTACCTAGCTAGCCTTTTTGTTCTATAACCTTCTTCTTTCACTTCCTAAATAAAAAGATCATTTCATATTCAGTAAATTAAACACATGTTTTTCAATGCATGTGTCAGTACACTTTTCCTCAAGAAAAAGAAATATGGTTTGCAGATAAAACATCAGAATGAAATAAACACAGAAACAATGTGCCTTTGGGGAGTAAGAAAACTCTCCAGGGCTGATTATATTTGCCAGAACACTGAACATGGACTCATCAGATTGATTAAGTCTGTCATAACAACGAATCATTAAGCTATAAAAGATAAAATTCAATATTCTTTCTAAAGATAGAAGCCTATTTTTAAACAATCAAAATAATCCTGCATTTAGAAAACCCCCATTGCTTTTCTGTACTAGTATTTTGAACAGAACTTTGATGTCAAAGATGCTGCAGTGGTAAAAGCACAGACATTGCAATGGTAATTTTTCTTTTTTACATGACATATATGTCTGGGCCCTTGTCACACAGACAAACATGGCAGGTGAGGAGCAACCAGCTCCATATGGAGAAGAGAGGAGGGGAGGGGAGGGAAGTGGAGGAAAGAGGAAAGGAAAAAGAAAAGGGCCGAGAAGCAAAGGACCAACATAGATTCTGTACAGAGAAAGAACTCCTGTTGAAAAGCAATGCAGTTACAAGGGGGTTTCCACAAAAACTTCCTTATTCTGTGAAAACTTGGTGTGACCTGGAGGGAATTCCAGAGTCAGCCTAAAGGGAGGCAGCAAAAAGTTGAAGCAAACTAGCGAGCTGGAGGGAATCCCAGTCAGCTGCCTGTGCAGAGATTTCCTGTTCTCCTGCACACACTGTGTAGGGCCACAGGGCTCCTCAAGAGCTGCAAATTCCTGGAGCCAGAGCTCATACTCTCCTGACATCACACTTCCTGTGCAAGTTTTTGTAAAAAAAAAACAAGTTAAAAAGATCACATCAACCAGTGCTGGCTTCATGCTTCGAGAGGCAGCCACATAGGAGATTTTTCAGCTGCCATATGTAGCCACTGCCCTGGGAACACATCCGACTGTGTTTCTGCTCAAGTGATAGAGCAGAGAAGGGCTGAAGGAAGAGATTATTTTTTTCTTTTGTACAGCAAATCACTTTTCTCATTTCTTGAGTATCCAGTGGCTGAAGAAAAACATTTTCCTGCAGATATAAGCTCAGTTTGTGAGTGCTATGGACATTCTTTTCTTGATAAAAGAATGCTCTCTAAAAATATCCAGCTTTTGAAGTAGAAATTATTATTCTTCAGCATCTCTGGACTTCAGAGACACTCAGAAGCTAGTATGATTTGCTATAACACCACCCCCTCAGTCTCCCCCCAGTATGAAATTATCTCAAAGGAGCAAAAGTAAAACAAAAATATTTAAAATTTTTGTCTTCAGTTTTTCCACTTCTCTGACAAAGATTCTAAAGACAAATACTAAGACAATAGGTAGCATTGACAGGACCACTGAAGAATTTCAAACACGTAAGATATAGCACACAATTATTAATCACTTCTCATCATAAAGGATATTGAAAGGACATACACTGACTTATTTACACGAGTATTTAAAAAGGACTACCAAAAAGAGAAGGAAAAATATAATGAAAAACCATCTCAAAAGCTGTATATATGTAGATTCTGTTTTGTCTACAACAGTCTGAATGCTGCAACTCATCAGCTAGCCCTTAGCCTGCACTCTCTGTAAGTTCGTGACTTCGTTGGAGGGGAAAAATGGGATATATGCATCACAGTTCCTATTGTTGAAGAGATAAAATGAAGATTTGTAAAGATCAAAAACTGTCCTAGCTTTAGTGTCTATCCTGTCATTTACCCATCAACAAAACATTTTTAAGCTTCGAAGACTACCTTTTGCACAGTAGCACATGAAACAGTAATAACAATGGAGCTCAGCCCTCTCTCTTTGTATTTTCTTTTTGTATTTTTCCTTGATATTTCAAATTTATGATTTTGCAAGTGATTTTACATCAGATTATTGCTCCTCTTCAACGCTAGATATCAAGGACTACTGATACCTAAGGCTGGTAGTCTAATCCTCAAACCCTGACTGAGCCAAATGTATGAGTCACAAAGTTCCATCTAACAGTCTCTCTGTTCAGAAAGCCTAATCTTAAAATGAGATGAATTGAAATGAAAAGACTCAGACTGAAACATACAAATAGCCTTAAACAGCTGAAAATACTCTGCGAGTTTGGAAAGTGCAAAGCATTTAATTTTTAAGATCTCTTCCGTGCTTCCATCAGAACCATATGGAGATTTCATTTCCTTATATGCTACACCTACACTACCCTACACTATAATTCACACTAGAATATGGTGGCCAAGTACATGCACTAGTTTAAACATAATTGTATATATGTGTATTAGCTCTACAGTATTTTTTCCCTGAACTTACACAATTATGACTGAGAGCAAAGGTCACTGAAATGTATTTAGTCATCTGCATCCATCTAGTTAATTTACAGTTTCCCCCTCAGGTTTTAATTTCTATTTACAATTAAAATGCAGCTTTACTAATAACTCCCAAGAAAACAAGACTGTTGACAAAGCATCATCATGTGCTGGGATGCTACTTTCATAAAAGATGGAGATCTCTTTCTAGTTTTAAGAATTTCTGTCTTAATTTTCAGAAGTGCAAATCACATAACACTACAGTATTTTTTCCCTGAAGCTCAGCAGCTATTGAAATTAGACTGCCTTATCTGGGATGTCATAATGTCAATAATTCATCTAACACCAAGTGCTTGGGCTCTGCATAAAAGTAAGGGAAGAATCTAGAAACTGGAAGAAAAATTTACTACCTCTGATAAATCTCCAGTCAAGTTGCTGTACAGAAACAAGCCTCACCTATAAATATTGGTGCTTTAATACTTTTTAACCATCTTAGGAGTGACACTATAGATGTTTGCTTCATCGGCCAAGCAATAAGCGCTCAAACGGTAAGAACACAACTCATGCCACCCTTGGGGAACCCTGCAGTGTTTATCGACCAGAATTCCAACTGCAGTGACACTACAGGGCTGTCAAACATAGAATACCCATTTTGGGGATGGTGAGATATAATCTTGTTACTCCTGTGTACACAGTATATTCAACTATAGTTTAGACAGTCTTGTCCCCAACAACTTTTGCATCACATAAAGATTCTTTTCATAGGATCAATACATTCTGTACAGGATAAAACTTAGGTTTTGTAAAGCATAAATTAATGTATTATGATCAAATATACATGTAGGTTGTATATTAACATTAAAAAGGTTTATCAAAACAGAATTAAAATTGAGCTTTGAAAAACAAACTTTCCAATTTTCAAAGGCTGTGGTTTGTTGTATTTTGGTGGGGGTTTTTTGTTTGTTTTGGTTTTGGTGGTGGTGTTGTTTGTAGCTTAATTTTGGCGGGGGTTGGTGCCTTTTTTTTTGGGTAGAAAATACTGCATTTTTAAACACTTCATTGAATTTGTTTGTGGGGCTGTATTTTTCTTTTTAAGCAAAGAAGAAGAGTATGGGGAAACCCTTGGTATAGTCGTAGACTCCCTGATAGAGGTGTAATTTCACATAATGTGATGTTACTATGACTTCCTCTCCTCTTTTTTTTTTTTTTTTAACTAAAAATATCAGAACTAGAGCTGGGCAGGACTTTTCCTACACAAAGTACACTGCTGAAAAACTGTCATTAATTAAAAACAATGCTGAGAATCCATTTCTTATCTTTTGCCCACTTATCTTTTGCCAATCTCTATCTTTTGCCCACTCAGGTATAAGCCGGTCACCCTCTCTACCCTTTATAGTCAATTAGGAGGCACAAATAATCAAAAAAGTCATTCACCTCCTTTTAACACAGTCCCTTCCAGATGGTAATTCAGCTCACCCCAGTCAAACACCTCTCTGAGAACATGACAAACCACCTTCAGGAATGTCTGTTTCTCTCTGGTGGCCATCAAAGGTAGACAGAGTGATTGGCTCATAGCTCAAGATTTTCTAAAGTCTGTGATAGAAATTGCACCTAAAATGTTTGCTAAAACAGAGTGTCAACTTTTCAGGTTCTGCCATTCTCTGCCAGCCAAGGAACTCAGGTACCACATTTCCCCACACTCCACAGCCTGAAGAGCCAGCATGGAAGAGTCCATTCCCAGGAAGTTTGACATATATATATTTTACTTAAGGGCATGAAACAATCTGAAGCACCAAGGTTTCTTATGAATCAGAAATTCCCAACTGAACAACTCTAACTGGACCCCTGTTTATTTCTAGGCTTTGATACTTGAGGATGAGGCATTAGAAAAATGCAGCTATTTTGACACCTGGTTTCAATCCAGTTAATAACTTTGCACCTGATATATTCTTCCCCATTAAGTCAAATTTATGCTAATACTGTCCTGATTAGCAAATACTATTTAAAGCTGTTTTATGGGATGATTCCTGAATAAGGTGGGTGTCTAGATCCAGTGAATTTCAGCTATCAGGTTATAAAACAAATGAACTTCACAAGTGGTCTATAGGTATCCCTGCAAAATAGTGGAATAGCCTAC
This sequence comes from Pachyramphus minor, assembly GCA_013397135.1. Classification (NCBI taxonomy): domain Eukaryota; kingdom Metazoa; phylum Chordata; class Aves; order Passeriformes; family Tyrannidae; genus Pachyramphus; species Pachyramphus minor. The sequence continues at coordinate 80,648 of VYXB01009197.1, read as the reverse complement.
AGGATGACAAGTAGTGACAATTAGGGAGAGATATTTCTCATGCTGGGTAAATATTTACTTTTACTGAACACAACACAACCTCTAGCATTGGAAACTGCAGAAGTCCAGTGTTTAAGTTACTTTACCGAAAATTCAGTTAGCCACCTGAAACCACTCACTTCTGAAGATACAGGTCTTGAAACACAGATTCTGTACTAAATTCCAAAACTGGATTGCATAGGTTGTGCTCTGCAGGGCTTAACGGAAGGTGAAGCAAAGGGCGCCGAGCTGACAGGCTCAGCATGACAACTGCATATCTTCTGAAGGAGCAACATCTCTGGCCTCCCTGCACTACGTGTCACGGCACGGTGTGGGCAGACCTTAACTCATTCTGTAAATCATGCTGTATCCTGAAAGAAATCTTTTCTTCCTTTTTTTTTTTTCCCTCTGAAAAATGCTTCAGGCAGTAACTTCACGTCTACAACACTCTGCTACTCTTTAGGATCTAGAAAAAGCAGCAAAGGCACAGAAAAGATGCCTATTTGTCCTCTGACTGACTTGAGCTCTGAGGGAAACACCTAATAATGTATTTACAGCATGCTGTTTTCAAAGAGCTATCTATTAAAATATTAATAACCTGTTCATCTCAGCCCCCTAGTGAAGCAGGTGATTTCATATTTCTACTAGAAGCAGAAGTATTTAGAAGGAAAGGATAATTTTCGGACCCGAAAAAACGTGCATCTTCATGTTTGACAGTTAGAAGAGGACATTCCATATAAATCAAGATATCTAATTTTAAGGCACTAAGGGCAAAAGTGCACACCAAACAATGCACTTAGTCTGTACTTGTGTAGGTTTTTTCTGGCAGTATGGAAGAAAGTTTCAGACTACTTGTAACTTACAGGTCAAGTCCGTCATGTACAAAAGCAACTACTATTTTCTTGTAAAATGGCAGTGCTGCTGGTTACTTAGCATATGAGAGGCAAGTTAATCTCCTTTTCTCTCAGGGAATTCCTACCCACTGCTCTTGCTCTGAGTCCTGGAATAACAGCAAGGAGTAAAGGCTACCCTTCTAGCTGAAACTGGTTTTCTCTAAAAAAAAAAAATCCAATAATTAAAACCACTTTGGGCTAGAAAAAAACTGTATGCTTGTAGGTAAATATTCAGTTAGAAGAAATCAGTCCTGTTTAATGTCATGTTTAAGCAGCCAGGACTATTGTGCCCCAATAATCAAGTCTCTAGGTGAGGGACTCATGGCAAATATCAGAATACAATGTTTGTGTTGCACACCTGCTGGTGTAGCAAGTCTGGATTTAGACTCTGCAGTAAGGCAGCTGGAGCTCAGCTTTGTTGTGCCATAATGTGTTTCTGGTTTTAACCCTTAATGCCTGCTCCAAATAGGATGCTAAACCCTCTGTTGAAATTTTATGTCTATACCACATCCTCATTTTGCAACCTCACACCCAGTAGCTCACTGGCCAGGACATTCTATGGGAAGATTTTAACTCTCTATTTGAGGGAAATCTAAGCACATTCTCCCTTTTTGGGTGCTAGTTAGCTACTAATTAACTTCATGTGCATTATTCTCAGTTTTTCCTGCTGTAACTCTTCCAAACCTAGGGGATGTTTAGTTTGCCATTGGATCTGAGAAAAAGAAAGATATGGAGAATGACTCAGTAATTTAATGGCTGAGGGAGAAAAGACCTGAATTTCCATCTGCCTCACTTAAGTACTTTATAGGCTATATATAGGCTTCAGCTCTTTCCAGAAGGGTTGGATTAAAGGCAAAAAACCACAACAAGCTAGAATTGATCTGATAAAAAGGAAGTTACTGGTGAACAGACTCAACAGAGTAGTCAAGAGAGGCGAAGGGACACGATACAAAATGGAGAAAGGGGGCAGTATAGACATGGTACAAAGTGTAGATGTCCAGCCTTGGTCCTAGAAAATTAGCTTGGGCTGTGCCTTGTGCAGGTACTTTGCGTCCAACCCACAGAGCAGCCTCAGGATCCAGAGCATCTCACCACCTCGCTGGGAGTGGAAAAGTCCTAGTCTCCTCATTGTATGGTCTCTGCTGCCCTTAATGCTTTATTTCAGACAGTACTCTTTTTATTTCAGAAACACGTACTCTTGGAAAAAGTTCAGACGGCAAGTTAAAGCTATGGCAGCATCTGTTCAGTCAAGGGGCTGTAGGAACTTATTTTTTTTCCCTCAACGCTGGCCTGAAGGAAGGGACACCTGCCTCAAAGACAAAAGGGGCCCTAACCCCACGGACATTGGCAGATCCCTTGGCTGTGTGTTTAGGTGTATTTATCACCCGTGGGTTGGTAAATACAAGGACACAGGCTGTCCCGATCCCACGGACGCTGGCTGTGTGCCTGGGGTACTTCCCGCCCGTGGGTTGTTGCCACCTGGAGCATCGCGGACTCCAGGACACCCACGGTCCCGCCCCGTCCTCTCACGGCCGGGGCAGGGCGGGGCGGCGCGCGCACAGGTGCAGTGGCTCGTGCCGGGCCCCGCCCTCCCCCCGGGCAGCACCTGGAGGGCGGGGTCACCCTCCGGCGGATGGATATTTCATCTGCTGGAGACAGGTGAGCCATCTCCGCTGGGCACCGCCCCTTCCTGCCCTTCCAAAGCCAGGGCGGGGGTTTTCGCTGCTTGGGAAGTGCCGCGAGGAAGGGGCGACATCTCGGCGCGGCACTTGGGACTATTTTTT
>VYXB01009197.1:12637-75155 GCA_013397135.1 Pachyramphus minor | reverse complement strand
ATATAGCCTGCGATGCTGACTCAGGCAAAATGCCAGTCTCTGTGAATCTGGCTGTCTGTGTCTGATTAAGTGTGCCACAGATGTAGCTTTGGTGATGAATGAAATTTTAAAGATTATATCGCTGTCAAATCTTACATTGCTTTAGTCTAGTGGGTTTTCTTTCCTGCACAAAAGCAGATACGTATTTGTGTTTGTATTTACCTTGGTTTCTGTAGCTTTGAAATAGAAAAATGTAGCACATCCCTCTTTCATCTAAAGTCAATTAATTAAGATCTTACCCTAAATAAGGTGACTGCAGGGTGAGTTGTTAAGTGTAATGTTTCCTGAATAACGATCAGGGGTTCACGCTGTACGATTAGTCAGAGCTGCCTTGTTCAGTCCTTCTCCACGTCAAGTAGAGGTGAAATACAGTGAGCTTTGTTTGAGCAACCAGAAATGGCGCTGTGTTTGTAAATTCTCTTTCCAATCTCCGTGTGCTACTTTTTTTTGCCACTGACATAAGACATGCAGTGCCTTGAACAATCAGGAACAGGACTGTATTTTCCTAGGATATAACCCTAAGAATTATATGATGTGGATTAAGGTAATAGATCTTTGTATTTTGTAAGTAATTCTTCTTAAACATTTTTTAGTACAGCTCTTCTTGCCTCCTGACTTCTGGTTAGTGTGTAAAAGATTCATTGTAACTGGTGGTTTTCTGGAAAAACCATGTTTGTATGTTTTGTGTGTTATTGGCACTTCAGATTTCTTGTGCTGAATGCTGCTCTGAGTTGCTTGCTGATGGAATTCCGTATATATGTTGTTCAATAGCATAGGCCTTAGAGCTGTGTTATTCAAGATCAGAGTCTGGAATTCTCTGTTTACTTTTTGTTCTACCTTCTGAGTTTCCTCTTTCCAACCATCACCTGGTCAAAGTATTGTTTGTAAGTCTCAGTAGTCCTTGGTCCTTGGTATCTTTCACCCTTTCAGTTCAACAGTGCTGACACTTTCAGCTTTCTCTTCCTTATATTTGTGCTAATTAATGTATGATAATGTATTTTTATTCACTGTTCTTTTCCTTGGTGTTTTGTTTCGTAAGATCAAGCTTCGATGTATCTTGAATTTGGTTCTTTTCTGTTCAGGTTCTGGAGGACTACCAATCTTGACCTGGCTGCCTTCTGCTAGTACCTGTTAATTCAGTTTCCATCTTTCTAGTAAACTATTTTACTTAAATCTGATGGTGCTTCTGAAGGCTTCTTGCTTTTCCCTTTTGCTCCAGCCTGCTTCTCCTTTGCTGTCTCTCTGTATGTCAGAGGCATGGCTTGCTTTTACCCTGTCCTTCAGGAAAGCTGGCATGAAAATACTGGGTGATGCAATTTGAGGGATTTACGGGTTGTTTATTTATCCTCTTTCTCTCTTCAAGTTTAATTTTTGCTTTCTTCATCCCGTTCTAGCAATTCTTATTTTAAGTCTTTTATCATATTAGATTTATAGTGATATCTGACTTTGCCTGTACTGTATTTTAAGTGTATGTTTTTTTTATAGATGGAGGGGAGCATATGGAATGATAAAGTTGCTTTAGTTGCAGCTGTTGTAGAGGTGCTTGACTGAGAGATGGTCGTATATGCCCAGTCCTTGTAGATTTTTTTCCTTATGTTAATGAAGTTTCTTTCTGGGATGTAGAGTTGTGTGGACAAGTTGAGATGCTTTCACTATGCCCTGAAGTCTGGATTTCTGTATACTTCCAGAAAACATAGCTCAGAAAAACCCCCATGATCAATTGTTTAGTTGAAAATCAAGCTTGTCATGAGCCTGTGATACCACTGTTGAACTCTTACTTGTTATATTAGTCTTTGTTGAAACTTCTTGCTAACAAAATAAGTAAAAAATCTGCATCCAGCTAGCTGGTTTTTCCTAATGTGTTACATATTTAATCCATGGTGTTTTGAGTGCTCATGACTTGCTGCTGTCTGGCAAAGCTGTAGTTTTGCTAGTCCTGGAATGCAGTGCTGTCTGAGGCAGTAGCTATTAACATGGCTCTGTTAAGCTAACCAGAGTCTGTCAGTTCTTTGTGTGACTTTCCCCAGACTGTGACAGTCTCCTTCACCTCTTGCAACACTAACAGCATCCTTTTTGTCTCTGGTCATGTTTGTCATTAATCTGGAGTTCCCTTTTGCCAGTTCCAATAGGAAACCTCTTCATCCTGGATTCTGCAGACATCAACATAAAAAATATTTAGGACTTCTGCCAGTCCTAGTTCATGTTTTGTAAAAAGCATGTTTGTCCTTTTGTTAGTGTAATTTATTCTATTTTCTTTGAAGTTGTCTGCTTTAGTTTCTATTACTTCCTTCTCTTGTGTGAACTTTGCTCTGTTTTCTTTCATTCTCTTTTCTGTTGCTCAGTAGGATCTCCTGAGTTCTATTTTTTGCATTTTTCCTGTTCACCTGATTGTGAGGTAACACTATCTTCAGGATTAACTGTGGTTGTGTTAACTGAGTTGCATTTGTATCTTGGGTCTTATTCTGGCACCGTTTAAAAACATTGTTTTCAGTATGGTCTTTCAGATAGCTGTCAGTTCAGCAGCATGAGTTCTTAACCAAAGCTAATGAACTGTCATCCTTAATTCTTTTCTCTCAGCCTAGGTGTTACAGCCTTTCTTAAACCTGAGGTGTTACATTTACCCTAGGCATCTGTCCAGATAGTTGCATCCAAGAGTTGTGGAAATTTTGCGGATTATGCTTGTATATCTGTTTTAACTGCTATTCTTTGAGGCTTTGGGAATTCTTAAGTAGCTAGATATAATTTAAAATCTTGTTGACCCTAAAAAGTTTGATCTGATCCTATTAACGTAGTTATTACTTCTTACTGTCCTTGTATCTACAGTAATGCTACTGTGGAACTCTTCCTTCATATCATTAAGGCTTCTCCACTGGCTTGTACTTCTCGCATCAGAAAGATGATCATCAAAACTTACTACCAGCCTGTCACTCCTAAGTTACTGAGTTAGCTCCCCTTACTCTCAGGTATAGGACCACCATCTGTATTGCATGTGAGGAGATTTGAAGCATGCACCTTTCCTGTATTATCACATCCTTGCTCTGTGTAAGAATTCAAAGGTACTTCTTGGTCTTCCTCAAAATAATCTTGCTGTCATTAATAGAGGTCTCGTATGAAGAACAAACCAATCCTTTGGTTTCTGAACTACTTTTTCAAGTATGTGGTATGCAGACACGTTAGATGGCTTTGGAAGGTGTAGAATGCAGCTGAGGACACATCTGCCAGAGTAGCATAAAGTAATAATTAGGATTGCTGACTCTGTTAAAATAGTTGCTGTGAATCTGATTGTCACTGCTAAAACGTGTTGGAAACTACCTGTTGTAGGGCTGTGCAGTAGTTGCCATATGTCACCTTCGAACTGTAAATCTTACAGCTGTCAGAAAGAGTAGATGACACCTCTGTGGGGAAGAAGCGTAAAAATCAAAGGTTCTGGAACTGTCTTTGCAGTCACTGAGACTTTTGGAAGAGTGGGGAGGTTGTGATGACATTTGACAAGGCAGTGCTTGTCTGTGTACTGCCTGTTCTTTACATCCCTGTCTGAACAGCAGTTGCAGTTACTTACATAAGACACTAAATGTCTTCCCAGTGTTATACTTCTGGAAAGTAGTTACACTTCTGTTTCTGATATTGCGGGGAATAATGGGATGTGTTGGCAGTAGCCTAAGTCACCCTGAAGTTTTGAAAGAGGTAGCTGAAATTCCTTTGTGATCTTTTTCTTTGTATAACTAAGTAAAGCAGGAACTGGAAGGATCTAGGAGAAGGAAATAGATAGACAAATCTATTGCTATATCAGGTGTGTAGACTATGCTGAAAGCTGTTGTAAAGCATGTGTGTTACATATTTAATCCATGGTAGAGGGATGGTAATGCATTTTTTTATTGTTGTTTCAATGCTGGTATTTGAGTCCTTTAAGCAATAATACCTCTTAGAGATCTGTCAGATGAAGCCAAAATAAAAAAAACGTGTTAACATCTGTCAGGGACCCTTTGACTATAGGGGATATAATTTGCTATTTCTGTGTAGTTAATACCTACTTATAATGTGCCAGAAGTCTCCTGTGTTGTTATTGTTGGGCAGCAAGGCTGGTGTTATTTGAATGCTGTTATTAAACAGTACTGAATCAAGTACTTAGAAGTTGAAGTGTGTGATGAAGCACAAAAGGAAATGCTTTTTTCTTAGAAGGGGACAAGATACTCATCAGAATCAAAGGTCTGTGCACCTAAGCAAGCAGGTCTGTAAATTGAAGACAATCGGTCTTGGTCAAGTGTTCTTGATTGTCTCTGCAAATGTGGAACATAAGACTGATTACTGTCCCTAACAGTGTTTGAAACTAGTGTGAATGTTTTCTGGCATACCTTCTGTTTGTTATGATTGTAGTTGGATGCATTTGTCTTTTGTACAAATGGATTGACTACTGAAGTCTGCTTCTAAATTCATCTCCCTCTCAAGGAGGCAATTACCTGAGTTGTCAACTGCTTTCCAATTTTTTAAAACTGTAATCAGTTGTAATTGGAAGCTTGCAGACCTTAGTATAAACAATTGTAGATGTTTTGGGCCTTCAGAAAAGGTGAATATTGAATATTTCTGTATTGGAGTAAGTGTTCTGGGTTTTTTACTTTAATTTTTTTTAATGTTTACTTACTTCATGCCTGGTAGTGCTTGAATTATGTTTAAATGATCTGGTACCACAATCGTAGCACAAGGAGGCACATGGATGCTGTTGCTTGTTCAATGAGATTAAATTTGGTTTATTTTGGTTATAGTAATGAAAATACTTTTCAATGCTTAGAGTTGTACAATATCATTGCATGTCTATACATAACTGAAGACTTGGTCTTTTCTGGCTCTTAGGGCTGTGGGGAGAGACTGGACAGGAAAGACTGCGGTACTGAAATTTATGTAGCTAGAACCAATCGTTACAGTTTTGGCTTTAAATAAACCTAATTTTAACTTCCCTAACAACTGGCCAATCCCAAACAGAAAGTCTCTCAGCAGTGGGGAAGCAAAAAATGTAGTTTAAATAAGTGGGTAAACCAGCTTTCGGAAGAAATCTGGAATATTCCAGGTATGTTTAAAGCTGTTATTTTTTTTAAATTTTTTTGTTTTTTACAATTTAACTCTTGTATGGGATCTCTTATGTGTCTGGGAGATCAACTTAAATATTTGTGTGTGATCATAGCTTTTTGTGAAGCTGCTTTTGCTCTTTACGTGGCCTTTCCATGGTGTTAATCTTGCCTATATACTTTAATAAATAGTGTACTTCTTCCTCAAGATTTAACCTAAAGCAGGTGGATAGCTTATAACCCACTGCCCCCAGCTTGTGCAAGGTTTCAGCTTTTACTTCTTACTGTGTAAGAAAGCTTTGGGACAGCTCATCAACAGAGCTCACACTGGGGCAAGGCCTGGCTGTTGTATCTCCTCAGGTGAAGATCTTCCCTGTCTTCCTCCTAAGGTGGAGGAACCCTTGAAGTAGGACACTGTGGGCAATTGGTGACAGTTGGATTATGTTGGAGTTTAGTTCCACACATCTCTAGTGCAACTTCTAACCCTGTATTGAAGTTCAAAAACAAAGTAATAACGGACCAGTAGATTTAGTGCTCTGTGGATATTCTGTGCCAGTGACCATAGCTACAAATATCAGATGTTACTGCGGCTCACTAGGATCAAGAAATTGCTAGTGCTTCTCTGTGTGTTTCTGTTGCAAGGTTGGTATTGCTGCTGGGAGATCAGATTGGTGAAGACAGTGTGAGCATAACAGACTGAAATAGGAATTGACAGATGCAACGATTGGAAGCCTCTAGCTGTCCAGTGAGGCATTGCAATACCCTTCCTTAAGGAATAATGAAGGCAAACCACTTGCTGGGAGAATAGTGTGGAATTTTTAGCTTAGAGAACCACTGTAAATCAGGAACATGAGGAACAGTATGGCCAGTAGGAGCAGGGAAGTGATTCTTTACCTGTACTCAGCACTGGTGAGGCCACACCTGGAGTACTGTGTCCAGTTCTGGGCCCCTCAGTTCAGGAAGGACGTTGAGGTGCTGGAGCGGGTCCAGAGAAGAGCGACCAGGCTGGTGAAGGGACTTGAACACAAGTCCTGTGAGGAGAGGCTGAGGGAGCTGGGGTTGTTTAGCCTGGAGAAGAGGAGGCTCAGGGGAGACCTCATCACTCTCTACAACTACATGAGAGGAGGTTGTAGCCAGGTGGGGGTTGGTCTCTTCTCCCAGGCAACCAACAGTAAGACATGAGGGCACCTTGAGGCACACTCAAGCTCTGCCAGGGGAGGTTTAGATTAGATATTAGGAAGAAATTCTTTACAGAGAGGGTAATCAGGCATTGGAATGGGCTGCCCAGGGAGGTGATGGATTCACCATCCCTGGAGGTATTTAAGATGAGACTGGATGTGGCACTCAGTGCCATAATCTAGTAACTGCTGTGGTAGTGGATCGAGGGTTGGACTTGATCTCAGAGGTCCTTTCCTACCTATCTGATTATATGATTCTATGAAATGGGTTAAGTATTGCAGTGTTGGGTGACTCTAGTAGTGCCTGTAAGGAAGGTGTTTGTTTCCGTCTCTTGACTCTTACAGAATAGGAAAATACTCTCAAAAAACCAGGAAATCTGCTTAGCTTGTAATAAAACAGAGTTATTTGCAGTCTGAAGGCTTTTTACCCAAGTCCTTAAAATGGTATTTGTGAGTGCAGTCTCCATTCTTCAGGACTTAACTGAATTTGATTGGATGAGACCTAAAGTGGCATGATGTAGCTTTGAACTTAGCATTGCTTTGACATGAGTCTGGACTAGGTGACCTCTGGAAGTCTCTTTCAACCTAATTATTTCTGTGACTGCTAATAAAAATATTTGTGGGGTTTGGTTCTTTATTATGCTGCAAATTTTAGATTCTCTGAGGTGTATCATATAGATGCAGAATTCCTTACATGCTTAGTTTGCTGCCCTACATTGAGAAGTCATTAGCAGTCGAAGCTGTTTCCATTGTGTGAACCATAAAGGTGGGACAATTCTTGAAAAGTGATCATTAGTATTGATAAGACGGTGTTCTTGCCTTTTGGAGTGCAAAACACCTCAGTCCTTTTGGTCAGGCCTACAGGTGTGTCTCCTAAAGGTACCTAAGCTGTGGTTCTGCCACTCTCTAGTGACATGAAAAAGCTGCCACTGCAAGATGTTGTTTACACCAACTGGTCTTTCTTTTGCTCCTAAATTTCCTTTTGTGTAATGGAATGATGCTGTCTTGTGAATCTGCCCTCTTTGATTTGAGTGCTGCAGCTTTAAGAAGTCTTTGTACACAATACAGAGGAAGCAATTAGATATATTTATGTGATATGCAGACTTTAAGGGAGGTACCTTTTCCTGGAGAGGTGACTCCCTCTTTAATGCATGTGCCCTATAGGATTTAAGAGTCAATTATTGGACATTACTCAGGGAGTAGTCAGCAGTTGGTTTAGCTCAGGTGTCACATTGTCCTAGACTAGCTCAGTAAAGTTCATTTGAATATGATTCAGCTTTACTGAAACTTAGATGCTTCATTTTGTTCTCCTGTGGCTACAACTAAATTCTCAAAGGCAAAATGACTTTGCCTTGTGAACGAGTAAAGTTTCTGGGTGATATCTTTTGCTCATGTTGAGGTTCTTAGAGTTACCCTATGAAACCCATGACTAGTTGAATCTACCTTTACTGTCTTGTCAATAAGTTGTTGTTAGATATTACAGAAAAGTAAAAATTATTTCAGACTGAGCCATGTTTTTTATTGGCATTGCAGAGGGGAATAGCTCATGCAGCTGGAGGACTGCAGTGGATAAGTGCAGGCCCTTAGGAAGGGCAGGCTGGGATGGTGATAAAGGGAGATTGCCGTTTGTTGGGAGAGCAGTGGGGCTGCCTGTCGCTTTGCCTAGAGATGATTAATGAGCTAGTTGAGAGGTTATGGGCCAGGATCAGAGGCCATGGGTGGTGGTGTGTGTATCTGCTTCACACTGGGTCAGGAAAGAAGCAGTAATAAGGAATTTCACTGAATAACTCAAGCCTAACCTTCACAGGCCTTGATGCTCATGGGAGTCTCGAACCACCCTGGTTATTTTCTGGAGGAACAGCATAGCATGAAGTAAGTAATCAAGGAGACTTCTGGAATGCATTGATGACCACATCTCAATACAAGTGGCTTAGGACCTGTTACAAACAAGGAAGGACAGGTTGAGAATGTAAAGGTTAGGAATGGTCCTGGCTGCAGTGGTTGTGAAATGGAATAGTTCAGGATCTGAAGAGGAAACAGCAAAGCAAAGAGGAGGATTGCAACTGTGATCTTCAGGAAGGAAGATTTTGTTCTGTTCAGGGATCTTCTTGGAAGAATCATTTGGAAGATGGTTCTGAATAGAGAGATCTGGGAGAGCTGCTTAACAGCTTTAAGCTCTACTGTGGTATGTCCCAATGAATAGGAAATTTTGCAAAGGCAGCAGAGGTCCTGTTTAAATGAACAAGCAGCTTCTGAGAAAGCTCAGGCATAAAAAGGAAGCATACAAGAGGTGGAAGCAGAGACAGGTGGCCCACAGGGATGCGCAGCTACTCAGCAGAAAAGTAGACAGGTGGAAGAAATGGACCAACCTTATGAGGAACCTTATGGGAACCTTATGAGGTTCCACAAAGAGAAATGCAAAGCCCTGTCCCTAGAGAAGAGGGTGCTGGGGGTGCAGAGGAGATGCTGGGGGTCAAAAATTGATTGTTAGCCAGCAACACACCCTTGCCGCAAAGAAGGCAAACAACGTCTTGGACTGAATTTCAGGATGGGTGTGTTCACAGTGTCTGGAGGGAGGTGATCCTTTTTCCTCAGCACTGGTGTGACTGCATATGTAGTGTCCAGTTTGGGGCTCCACAGTACAAAGACAGGGACAGACAAGAGTAGCAAATGGGCACAAAGGTGAAGAGGCTGTGTGCCTAACAATTAAGGAGAGGCTGAGAGAGCTGGGATTGTTTAGCCTGGAGGAGAGAAGGCTGCTGGGGAGATCTTGTCAAGGTATATAAATACTGGTGACAGAGTAAAGGTCATGGAGGCAGACTTATCTGTGATATCTAGTGATAGGACCAAAAGGCAATGAACACGAATGGAAACACAGGAAATTGCCCTGAAACATAGACATAAACTTTATTCTGGAGGATGTTGAATGTTGGAGCAGGTTACCTGGAGAGGCTGTGGAGTATCTATTCCTCAAGATATTGAAAATCTGATTTAGAACAACCCTAAGCAACCTGCTGTATTTTCTGTGCTTTGAGCCCAGGAGTTTGGACTAGTTGAACTCCTGGGGTCCCTTCCCTGGGGTCTCTGTTGCTTCAGATCCGATTCAGTTGTTACATCGCATACGAGCTGGTATGGAGTTCCACTGCAGATACAATGTAATTTTTTTTTCTCTTTTTCTCCCTAGTGCAACTATCAACCTAAGTAGGTTTAAAAGTAAGTTCTTTTGTTTAAAGTTGAAGTCTCTTATGAGAAAGAAAGGTGATTAAATAGTAGTAAATATAGGCTGTAGTAGAGCCTTAACTCTTTAGGAAGTATAGGAATCTCACTGTGATTTGTGCATCCAGAGATAAAAAGGACCAAATCTAGCTATTAAAGCAAGTGGGACACAATGGTAGAAGGGTTACTGATGTCTTGTTTGACTGAAATTCTGTTCAAGTCCAGCTAGGAGAATACTTTCACTACTTAAACTGCCTCATAGATCTGGTAGAAAGTTGTTTAGTGCTTTTGTCCCTTGTGCCAGAAGTTTCCCTGGATCCTAAAACTGCTAGTTTGAACTCCATATTATGTCTAAAAATTATGTCCCCTGGAAGACTGGGGCAAAAGAGAAACTACTACAGATTCCTGTTTTAATTCCATTCTGGCCTCTTATTTGATTAATGTTTGAGAGCTTGAACAATATTATTCTTAACATTTTTCTCTTGAGGCTTCACAAAAAAAAGTGCTTTATTTTCTATGTGACAACTTGGCATATTTAAGATTTGAATTGGTTTACGGTAGACTCTGATTATATGATATAATGCTAACTCCTGCTTTTCTTCCACTGTCTTGTCTGGATCACTTGTTACTTACTATTAGGTGCTAAACTTGTATGTCTGAGTACATACTGTCCAGGAGCTTCTGCTTGGTGCTATGAAGCAACCCAATCGAGAGAACCTGCATTCCTGCTTGTCCAAAATACTGATGAGTAGATTTGGGTTCCTCTGAATAGAGAAGCTGGATGCTTTTCTGTTCTGAGGTAAAGATTTGAAGAGCAAAAGAACTTAGAGTTTCAGAGAACATCATCATGCTGTAAGTCTGCAGAAGATGTGGGTATAGAGAGCACTGATTCTGTAGCTGATGGAGATGGTGACAAGTTTTATGGGGGGATGTGAGAACTGCACAGGTCAGCATTCTGCCTATCTCAGGAACCCTAAACTGTCAATTGCCCTTTTCCTCTCTTGGAGAGAGGTGTTTGCATCCTGTAGACCATGGAAAAAAAAGAGGTAGAAATTGTAGCTCAGTCCCTGTCAGAGTGGAGCTGTGAACAACCATGCATGATACTTAGAGGCAACGTTGCCAAGCAACTAACCTTGCAGTTGTGGTTTGGTAAAAGAACAGTTCTGTTTCTCAAAGCTGTACTTGGCTATGATTTTGTGTTAAAATACATTGATTAAGAGTGGGGAACTGTCTCTGTTGCATGGATGAGAAAAGGAATGTGATGTTCCACATTTGGCTATTGATTGCTATACTCGTGTTCCCTCCTCCTTTTTAAGGAGAAAGGAACAAGAGTCTAACGCATTTTTACTGAAGTGTTTGAATGAAAATGAATAAATCTTCCTAGAACAGGCCTTCACTGGCAGTAGTAGCCCTATAGGAATTTCTACAAAAGAAGGTGGAATTGATTCATTGTGTAACCTGGTATTCTTGAATGCAGCTGAACTTGCAGGAGGATTCAAAATATGGCAGTGAATGGCAGCTGGGACTGAGTGATCATTTTAAATAAGCTCCTTGTAATGTGTGCTCAAGTCATTTGGGTTTAAATTTGTGATTCATAATTTATAGAAACAATCAACAAATAATGATGCTTTTATAATATATAGGGACTGATTTTCCCATTAAAGTATGTACCTATGGGTTACTTGCCTGTTACCTGTAGAATAACAAAAATATCCCTTTAAACACGGTAAATGCCACACTTAATGTTCACCCTTTACATCCGCAGCAGAAGTATACTTGTGCATTTGAGCTCCCCTCCTAAGCAGGGGGTAAACAAAAGAGAGATGCCAATAAGACACAGGGTGGAGGCTTTTTGATCTTTGTTCTCATTGCCAAGTGATAGCTGGGTTATTCTCAACTTTAAATATTGAACTGCTGTATTGGGTTTGCCTGAATGGAGTTAACTTTCCATGTAGCAGCCCTCATGGTGCTGTGCTTTGCAGCTACCAGGGTGTTGATAACACTGGTGTTTCAGCTGTTGCTGAGCAGTGCAAGTACAGCATCAAGGCTGTCTCTACAGCCTCATTCCAAAGGCCTGGAGGTGGGCAAGAGTTTGGGAGGGGATATAGCCAGGACAGCTGACCCAAACCAACCAAAGGGATGTGCTATAAAAAGTGATGTAATAAAAGGTGTGGGGCATGGGGAGCATTTGTTGTTAAGGTGTTTGTCTTCTAGAGCCACCGCTATGTGTACTGAGGCCCTGCTTCCCAGGAAGTGGATATCACTTGCTGATGGGTGAATAAATATTTTTCTTCTTTCTTCCACACGTGGCCTTTGCTTTTCTGTATTAAATTGCCTTTATCTCGACCCATGAGGTTTTTTCGTCTTATTTTCTCCTTCTTGGTTGGTGTATGATGGCCAGCCAAGGTTAATGTAACACAGCTGCTGAGAATTTCTTATGTGTTCTGAGTAGAAGGTAACTGTTGTTCCCATTAATAAAGACTGCAAAGCCTTGGTTCACTTTTCTGGGTGTTCTGTAGCATGTTGAAAGCAGCCTTTGAAAGAAGGCCCCTCACACTTGCCTTGTTCACTGCAATTTCCACAAAGTTTGGGTGTTCATGGAGTCCCTTCTTAAAAAAAGGTTACTCTAAAAATATATTTATGAAGCAAAAAGATTCTGTGAGGTGGTTGGTCTTAAATGAGACTGTAAAAAAACCCAACAGGATCACATGCTTGAGATTCCTGCAAAGCTTTGAGAGTAAATTTTGAGAACTGATACTTCTCAAGCACCCTTAATCCTACTTTGAACCCATACACTCAATTCTGTATTCCACACTAAATGCAGTGGACTGCCTTGGTATTGTATTCCATTTGTCTTCTGGCATCTGAAGAAAATAATGTTTTGAGGAAAAATATCTTATAGCAAAAACTTATTTTCTACAGAAACAACAGAAGATCACTTTGGAAAAAAAACTTACACAAAAAAGCCATGAACTTGCTCACCTTTTTTTTTTTTTTTTTTGAACACAAATCTAGTTAAAGTAGCTGTGAAGGACACTATTTAAGAATAAATTTGTTTTTTCCCTTCCCAGTCACATGTAGCTGATATAATGATGTCTGAGTGTTGATAATTGTCTGTCATGCTGGAATGTTAGTTTGAATTATATTTAATTTAGTATCATCTTGTGGGAGACTGCCATAGTTTTAGGAAGAAAGGACATGCCTTTAGGAAGATGCAAAACGTGTTTAAGCCTTAAATGTGGCACGATGCATTTGGATTGGATATAAAGAGGTTATTATTTGGTTTAAAATAAGAAGACTTTCAAATACTGGACCAAGTGTTCCTCAGAGAGATGGTGGAATATACCTTAGAGGTGCTCAAAGCACCTGAAGAAAGCCTTGAGCGTCCAGGTCTAGTTAGATCTGATTGAAACCTTAGATTAGTCTAAATGACCTCATGAATTCCATTCACAGCTAAATTATTTTATATTTTTTATTCACTGAAGGAGGAAATACAGTAGCTCTGTCTTTCAAAGAGCAGGTGTTAAACATTTTGCAGAGCACAGATACCTTCTCTTCTGTGTGTTGGCCCAAATGCAGCTTCAAGGATGGGTATTGAAGAATTCTGAGATGTGAGCTGTTTGCTGAGACTTCGGGAGAATACAGTACTGGGGTGTTGCTAGCCTGGAATGCAGGTCCTGGGCATTTGTGGGAAGGATTTGTGTCTGCCACTGGAGCTTAAAGTGGACTTGCTCACCTTTTCTGTTTGTTGTCTTCAGCCTGTTCTTTCCCATGGTTTCTTGTTAAGTTCCACTGAAGAGGTCTGCAAAAAGTTCTGCTCTGAAGATTGATAACATTGTTACAGTAAAACTAGGGGATCATCCAAGACTAGAGTTGCATTTGTGTGGTAGGCTGTTCCTAAGAATATATTAGTGTTTGAGGGTGGGCAGCCAGGCTCTCCATAGGTAAGAGAGGTGAATAGTGCAGCATAAAAATCTCCTTGGTCCAATGTACATAACCTGCAGAGGAAGTGAGGGAAGACAGTATGTAGAGGAGCAATGTAGGTGAATATGTCTTTGCAGTGAATGTGGATGTTGTGGGGTTACTTTGTGTAACCCCTGCCAGTGGGATGGCAGAAGAAATTAGAATGGTAAGAGTGAAAACTCATGGGTTGAGATAAAGACAGTTTAATAGGTAAAGCAAAAGCTGCACCCACAAGCAAAGCAAAATAAGGAATTAATTCACGACTTAGCATCAGCAGGTGGGTGTTCAGCCATCTCCAGGAAAGCAGGGCTCCATCACATGTAACAGTATGTAGGAAGGTAAATGCCACCACTCCAAATGTTCCCCATTTCTCCTTCTTACTCCAGCTTTTATTGCTGAGCATGGTGTTGTATGGGATGTTCCCTTGGTCAGTTAGGGTCAGCTGTCTTAGATGTGTCTCTTCCTGGCCTCTTGCCCATTCTCAGCCTCCTCACTGGCAGGACAGGCTGAAGAGCAGAAAAGGCCTTCATGTGTAAGCACTGCTCAGCAACAGCTAAAACATTGATGTGTTATCAACACCATTTTGGGTGCAGACCCAAAACACAGCACCAGAGAGGCTCCTGTGAAGAAAAGAAATTCCATCCCAGCACAAACCCATATAGCAGAGAAGATTGGTACGAGAAACTGTCTGGCCAGTCTTTATAGATGGTTTCAGTGTACTTCTACAGTCTAGAGCCTGAAATTTGGCACTCTGCTTTAGCTGGTTATGGCTTGGATGGGTGCACTCTTTGCTGTGTGGCTGGGCAGGCAGTAACTGGTAACCCCTGGTGTTCCCCAGAACTCAGTAGGGGGGCCCAGTCCTGTTTGATATCCTTATCAATGATCTGAAGGAGGGAAGCGAATACACTCTGTCAGTTGCAGATGACACCAAATTGGGTGGGAATATTGGTCTGCTGGAGGATAGGAAGGCTCTGCAGAGGGGTCTGGACAGGCTGGATTAATGGGGGGAGTCCAACAGTATGAGGTTGAATCAGGTGATGTGCTGGGTCCTGCTCTTGGGTCACAGCAACCCCAGGCAGTGCTACGGGCTGGGGGCAGAGTGGCTGGAGAGCAGCCCAGGGGAAAGAAGCTTGGGAGTGCTCTTGACAGCTGGCAGTCAAAAGACATGGAGTTGCTGGAACCTGTCCAGAGAAGGGCAATGAAGCTGGTGAAGGGTCCGGAGCACAAGTCTTACAAGAAGCAGCAGGGGGAGCTGGGGTTGTTTAGCCTGGAGCAAAGAAGGCTCAGAGGAGACCTTGTCCTTCTCTACAACTACCTGAAAGGAGGCTGTAGCCAACTTGGGGTTTGACCTCTTCTCCCAAGTGACAGAGCAAGAGGAAATGGGCTCAAGCTGCACCTAAGGAGGTTTAGATTAGATATTAGGAAAAATTTCTTTACTGAGGGGGTGGTCAGACATTGAAACAGGCTGCCCGGTTCCAATGCCTGGAGTGTTGAATCATCATCCCTGGGAGTGTTCAAAAACATATAGATGTGGCACTTGGCCATGCTAGGGATTAATGGTTGAACTTCACGACCTTAGAGGTATTTTCCAGCCTTAATGACTGATTCTATGATCCTTGTATAGAGAGACTTGGATCTCTGTATCTTTTTCAAAGGTAGGTTTATGCTGGAGGGGTTACGGGGTTCCATTTACCTACTTTGTAATGTACAAGGGAGCACATCTCTGGAGTCACTGAGGACTGCACAGAGGTTGTGTAGTTTGTGGAGTGTTTACTTAAAAATCTCTTCAGTTATATTTGAGGAAAAATGGTAAAGGGAGGATCATTAGCACAATTACTAGATAATTTCTCTCTGGTAGAAAAAGGTAACCTTTATTCTTGTTTATGCCAAACAGGCTATATTATAAACCTGTCTTGCATACAAATCTTATTTCTGAGACTTTTGTCATAGTTAAAGGAAGAACTTCAATTGCTGGCTAAAGGTTTTTTTGCAACAGATGCTTATATAACCTTTATCTTTTGCCTGGCTGTGTAGGGGGGTTTGCTACATGCTAACAGAGTAGCATAGATTTACATTTTTTTCCTTTTCAGCAGTGCTTTTACTTTATACTTAGCTATCAGCTTATGAAAACATTTTGTAAGAGCTCACTGTTCCCCATTTCCCTTTTATTTCTGCATATAAAAAGAATATAAATTGTACACTTAGAACTGTAAGCCTTTTAGCAATTCCTTGCTGACAAGGGAAAAATTGCAGTCAAGACCAGCTCCAGAAGTTTTCTACTAATACCGTAATACACTGCATAACCTGGTCTTTTCTGGAAAGTACCAAATTCTGCTAACAGGAAATGACAGCTTATTCTTGCAGCCTGAACTCTGACACGGGCAAGTGAACAGGCAGGATAAAATTGGAGTGCTACTCCCCAGCCAAATTGAAATTTAATTTCTGAAGCTATTAGCTTATTGAATGTGCCAGGGTTGGCACCTCTGTCATTTCACCTACTTAGGGCACTGACTTTACTTTCCAAAGGGTGTGCTGTAACAGGCTGGTATCCCACTTGGCTGGTAGAAGTGCTGTCACTGTGTCCCATGTGCTCTGCACGTGCTCTCCATGTACAGTTGCCTACACGTGTGCTCTGCGTAACCAAGTGTGAGCATGGCAGGAGTGGTTGCCAGCCAAAGATCAGGAGCAGTTCTGTAGTTGGTTATGATCCTGCTTACCTGGGCAGCATTAGGATGGATGAAGTTTGTGGTGTGAAGTACCTCCAAGTAAGGAATACCAACTTTGTGAAATTGTTTTAAAGGAAGTTTCCGGACAAAACATAGAGTTAAACTGATAATTGCATCAAAAGTAAGTGTTTTAATGAGGTAGGTATTCTATTTAAATCCTGCCATCTTAGAAGTAAGATGAATAGGAGGCCTTGATGATGTTTTGGGGAACAAATCTCCAAAAGCTGCTCATGATCTCTTTTTTCTCTTTATTTACGTCTAGAGAGATCCATTACATATTTATGTATAGAACTTCATGGTGAACTCTAAATATTGTGTTTTATTTCACAACTTAGCATTTGCATTATATAGTCGCATTTTATTTTGGAAAAGCAAACTTATCACAATCTTAGTCAAAAGATTTTTAGTAGCTAATAAGTTATTATTTAGTTAATAAGGCAAAAAAAATTTAATTCTTTCACTTTGTCACATTACAACATTGCTTGTGCCAAAGGGCTATTAGACAAGAAAAAGGCTGTTCATCTCAAGAATAAACTGACATTTCCTGTATATCTCCAATAGTTGTAATTAACCAGTCCTCTGATTTACAAACTGCACTTTTTTCATATTCCAAACTTAATTTTCTTTATAAAGCTTTTGCTGTTTGAAATTACTTGGATGCATTCCAGAATTAAAGTAGTTATGAAGCCAGCCACTTGATTTTGTGGCTTGAACATAGAACTGAAGGAACTTTCATGTCACTGTACTTACTTTCTAGTTGAGGCTTCATACAATCCTTGAAATTTCTTTGAAATGCAGTTATTGATGCTACTGAATCAAGTGGATCAGTGAGCTGAAGGAATAATTGAAACTGATTGATGCATATTTCTCTCTGACTTCAAGAGATGGGACAGGTTGTGCAGGGGAAGAGTTTCATTTGTGATACTTTTACAGAGCCACTTTGGAGTTGTGCATAGGACTGAGCATTATGGATTTGTTGATGTCTTTTCATGAAAAACAGTCATCCAGAAAGAGAAGTTTGGAGGAATTCTGTCTCTGAAACTCTCTACCACTTACCTGACACTGGCTAAAAATAGCCAAGCGGTGCTTCTAAGGCTTGTCTTCACACTGTTCTTGCAGTTCACCTTGAACCATATGAATCTCGGCTGTTATCAAGCTGGGCTCTGGAACAGTGTGCTTGCATTGCCTGCTTTCAGTATAACTTTATGCTGTTGAGTTTGGTTTTATTTAAAACTACAAAACCAGCCCATTTCTTTGAACTCCTGTCAGACTTCTCTGAATGTGGGAAGTTTTAAGTTCTCATATTCTGGCCTTGGCTATCCAAACACAGGCTTACTAAGGCACCTGTAAGAGACTGCTAAAAACTGTTGTTTAAGCTACAGCCTTTTGTTGCCTTTGTTTATATAAAACAATATTTTGCTGCATACTTAGACTTTGACATCTGAAAAGAATATAAAGATTGAGCTTGCATGTTTTTCCCAGTCTTGGATATGGAGGTAAAGCAAGGAAGCCTCTTCTACTGTAGAGGAAAAGAAATGAAGCCTAATGTGAGGAGTAGATGTGGCACAAGAACATGTTTCAGGCTGTTTGCTCTGTTTAATCAGAAACTAATTCAGTGGATCAAGTGATGGGTAAATAGTCCCATATCAGTAGTCTCAAAAGACTTAAGGTTCAAGGATCTTGAAGAACATTTTATTTCGTAGAATAAAGTTCTTGTACTGTGATTCTTGCGTGATTTCCTTTACTTCAAGATCTTTATGCAAAATCTTTTGTTCTTTTGAAGATTTGTTCTTTAATTCACAAAGTCTGTTTCAGTGGACATGATTAACATTGCAGTTAAGCCATTTGCATTGGGGTTGGTGGGTGGTGTTTTCGTGTAGGGTTTTTTTTTCTCTCCCCCCTGAAGTATCAGACTGAAAATGGAGAACAAAACCAGCCCATTTCTTTGAACTCCAGTATCACCTTCACTTAATCCCTATCCTCTAGTGTGTTATGTTTTGAGGAGAGAAACTTGCAGGAGTCAATATAAGTTCTGCATTGGCTTTTTGCTCTTCCCTGAGTAGCCACCGGAGAAGAGACTATTTTGTGTTAATTTCTTGTGTTGAATTACATAAAATACAACTGCTGCTTACTTACTTTTCTTCTTTTCTCTGTATCTGGTATATAAGGGACTTCTGTTCACAATCTTTATCTGTATCTCAGTTTGGAAAAATTACAGATATTGCTGG
Source organism: Pachyramphus minor (assembly GCA_013397135.1). Taxonomy (NCBI): domain Eukaryota; kingdom Metazoa; phylum Chordata; class Aves; order Passeriformes; family Tyrannidae; genus Pachyramphus; species Pachyramphus minor. The sequence continues at coordinate 56,745 of VYXB01009197.1, read as the reverse complement.
AAAATATTCTTTGCTAACTTGGTTGAAATCCTGAGTAGCAGAACACTTGAGTAGCATGAGTTGTGTGTGGGAGTAATGTGGAGAGAGAGCACTGCATGGGTATGGCTGGAATGATGCAACCACCGAGGCTTTGTCTTTGGCCAGAAAGTGATAGCTTTTAGAAACTGTCTGTCAACCACTCAGGATAGTCAGGTGTGTAGATTTTCTTGCAGTTAATTTTCTCTTCCACGAGATGGAGCCAGTTCTTTGGCGAATCAGCTCTGTCAACCAGCAGCGGAATTTGAGGAAACAAAAGAGAATTAAAGGAACTTCACCATGCTTTATGGTTAAAGAACAGGCTAGGTGCAGTTGAGTGAAAGAAAGAACTGTAGTCTCTTAGAAGTCTTTGAAGATTGGCCCAAGGTAAGTTTGCTACAGACTATATTAGAGATGCAGAGCAATCAGTACTCTGTTATGTGTAATGCTTGGCTTCCTTCCTTGGTAATTGCAAGAATGTAAAGTGAAAACTAACTTATTTTCCATGTACCTCTATCATAAAAATCTTAATTAAAGTTAGGATTGATAAGCTTTTTTACATTTAAAACTTTCTCTCAAACTTATTAGTTACCTGGCAGACTGGTTTTATGCACACATTATAAAGGATTCAGAATTGTTTGCAGAGAGGTAAAATAGTTGCCCTTTCCATTGGCAGCAAATATAAAATCGAAATGCTGCATGTTTGTTTTTCTTACCCCAGTTCAGAACTCTCTGTTCTCTGTAACTTAAGGTGTTTAGTAAGAGTGGGCAGCACCTGTATTGAGCAAAAGGAGTGTTTCAGTATGAACTGCAGTTACAATAAGCTGAACAGATTGTAGTGGATTGATGGAGGGAAGGAAACTTTGAATTATTGTAATAAGGGAAGTAACCATCATCATTCTACTTTGTAGTCAAATCTGCAGTGATTTTGTTCCATTGTGAGTGTCTCCCAGTTATGTCTTATCTCTTTTGTCTCTTTTAAGTTTTTTCTGGTCTCCATTGCCTTTTCTTTTTTTCCCTAACATGTTTGTGTGACAGGTTCTCCTACTCCTGCCCAATCCCTCCTACAATACAAAGGTATTTATAACCTTTCTCACAAATTTCCTACTGCAACTGGAAGCTGAGTAGAGGCTGGAGTGTGGACTGAGATGTTTAAAACAGTTGAAGAATTTTTATACAGACTAATCAAATGAAGAGCTAAAGCAATGTTTCACACTGTATTGAGTGCTTGGATTCATACACAGTTTCACATGTTTTGTAATGCTGATAAAAGTACCTTTTCCTCAGCATTCTAAAGGAACAGTATTGTGTAAGTTGTATTTTGTACCTCATACAGTACTATGCATGTGCAGATGCAAAATAAAACTTGAGCAGATGTAATAAAACCTAAATCTTGGACTTAAAAATGCTAGTTTACTTTGTCTCATGTTTTCTTTGGAAATGCACTGTACCAGCTTCAGCATTACTATTCCCTTCATTACTCTTGACCAAAGATCTGTGTCAGCTGTACCCACAAAAAGTTGGCTGTATCATCTAAAATTGCAGGGTGTGTCAGCAATGCTGTGAATTGTTGTGGCTTCTTCAATCAGCTTCTTTCTAATATAGTGGAGTATAACATGTGGTCCTTATGGAGAGAGTTAATGGGATTGGGGAAGAAAGTGATATATAGGAGTATGTGCACAAGCACTAAGCACATGCAAGGTACTAGTCCAGTTTAAATAATATGAAGGAGAAATCTGGAATCAGAAATTATATCCTGAAAGAGGCAAAGTGTGGAGGAAAAGTGGAAAAACTTCTAAAATATGTTGAGAAAAAAGCTTTCCCTCACCAGAGAATATGTAAAAAATTACGCCTTTTTCACAAAATTCACACTTTGATGTTCATTTTAGAATGAAAGAATGGCATGTGAAGTTGGATAAGTTTTTCAGCAATTTAAAAATTGGCTTGAAATCAACTTATATGAAGGCTTTTATCTAAAATCATGTAAATTATTTTCAAGCTCTTTATTGCTTAAGTTTTAAACAGCTGAAGTCAGTTTTTGAAATGTTCTCAGTTTTATAGCTACCAATTAGCTGTAGATAGTTCTGCAAGTAGGGAGAGTGTTGGTTCTATACAATAACTATACTGGCATGGAAGTCTACTGTAACTGGAAAAAACCTCTCTTTAGATTTTTTTCTTAAATTCACAAGTTATCTTAAAATTCTGAATACTTTAAGATAATAGCAGGTTATGTTGTTTTTTGGTGGCTACATATTTCTTTCATTCTTAGACCCCAAATGGCCTCTAATTAAGGCCTCCTTAAATACTCTAAATATGTCACAGTTAGTGCTGTTTCCTTGAACGTGATTGAATGCTATTCTGTATTCAATATTCAACACTTGATACATAGTTCCTGAATGTAAGGTAATGTAGTAGCAGGTGTGATAGATTTACCCCAGGGAGCAGCTGGAACACCCACCCCACCCCTCTCTCCAGTGGGGAGAAAGTAGAAGGAAAGTAGAAAGTCTTGTGGCTCGAGATCATGGCAGTTTAATAAGGAAGGGAAAACTTGTGCATGCAAATGAAGAAAAGAGGATTTCATTCAGTAGTTCCCATCAGCAGGTGGATTTCAGCTATGTCATGGAAAACAGGGTCTCAGCTTGTTAGTTGGTTAGTTGGGAAAGCAGATGCCATAACCACTATTGCCCCTGCTTCCTCTTGTGTCTTTCCCCAGCTTTTGTTCTGCAAAATGGCATAATGCTGTAGGGTTTGGGATGTCCCTTTGGTCAGTTGGGGTCTGGCTCTAACCCCTCCTGGCCTCTTGCCCACTCCCTGCCTACTAGGTGGGGATGGGAAAGAAATCCTTGAATTTGTGCAAGCACTGTCCAGATGCAGCCAATTACTGTTGTCAGCATTGTTTGGGTCACAAATCCAAAGCACATCTCCACAGGAGTTGCTATGGAGCAAGCTGACTCCATTGCAGCCAGGCCCAGTGCATTAGGAAATGTCACTTGGTATTTTCTATTTAACGGGTAGTAGCCAAAACTCCAAATTAATTTTTGTGAAGCCATATGACAGCTCAAATCCATCTTTCTGTTTAGCTCTTACAAGAAACTTGTGCTGTGTTTAAATTTCAAATCAAAATTAATCACTCCTTTTTATGAAGGCAGCTGAATTACAGTTGCCAGTAAGACTAACTATGCACAATAAACCTTGTGGGCTTAAAAATCTAACCTAGTTATTTTAAGGGTGACTTAATTATGAATATCTTACACATTTAAAAGCTTGTCTTGGTTTCTCTGAAAGATAGCACACACCTTCACAGCCACCTGTTAAGAACTGAAAAGGAAATTTAAGTCTCGTCAGTAGACTGTATATAGAAATGTGGAAAAGAAAGGTGAGAGTGAAGAAAAAAATAATTCAATTCTCATCTTGGAAGCAGCAATCTGGTTTAGGATTACTGAAGTTTTTTCCTTTGTTCAGCCAGGCAGTGTTTCAGGGACTTCACAGTATTCTAGTATGTAGTCTAATATAAATATTGATTGTTTTCTGTCCTATGGCTTTTTGCCTTAAATTAACTTTAGGAAAGGATGAAAGAGGCTGAAAGTATTTTTAACCAGAAACCTACATCTTAAATGAAGGAAGAAATTACTTGAAGTGTATTGTTAAATACACTGAGTGGTGCAGCAAGCTGCTAAAGAGCAGCTCAGCTCTTCTAGTAAAAAAAGTGTATTCAAATGGCTTTCAAAAGAAAAAGAAGTACAATTCTATTAAAATGTATGACAAACATGACATAAGTATTTAATTTTATTATTTGCTGATTGAGGTTGCACTATATAACATAGTTCTTTATAGGTAAGGTAGTGGTACTACTGACATGTAGAGGTGTTTTAAATAGTGTAAAGTAGCAGTCATCAAGACTCTTAATGTCCAGTCTTCATTTCTGAAGCCAAATGTCCATCTTCTGAATTGGCTAGCAAAATACATACAGCAGATAAACCAGGTTACTCTTGCGAATTTTTCTGAAGGAAACCAAATGTATCTATAAGGACCCAGAAGAAGAAGCCTGTGAGTATTTTGCTACTCTGTGCCGAATATTTCCTGTATACAGAAAAAAAGCATCCTGACTTCATGCAGAATTGGCAAAACTGTAAATTTTTTATTGAATCAGTCCAAATTACCTTTCAACATTTCTTACACAGGAAGGTTTGCAGACTAAGCTTTAGTTGACTGGTTTAAGTCAAGCATAGCTGGTTTGATGCCTACACAGAAAACATTTTCAAACTGCTTTTGCCTAGTGCTTAACTGTGGTTGCAATTGATTTGTATTAATTAAAACATTTTTCACTTGAAGTGTTTAATATTGCATATTAGTCAGAATTAAATTCACAGGTTACACATCAATATTTTTGTCTGTTTGAATAACAGGTTTGCCTGTTATTCCACTGTTTAATTTGTTTTTTTATTTCTTAAGTATTTTTGATTTCCCCAATTTATTTCATAAATAAGTACAAATTAATGAAATATGAGCTTCTGGGAAAATACAAGACTGCTCTTTTCAGGGAGAAAACCAGTTCATTCACAAGTTGTGTTATAGTCTTTCTTTTTGTTAACAAAGTTTTAAGTGTAATACTTTAACTACAAAGTTAGTCTCTTAATTTGTTAAGGTAGACTTCAGTCAAATCTTCCTTCTGGTCTTATATAATTAATGTAAAACTTGCCTGTCTGGGATCTCATGGCTGAGAAAGAACGTGAAGAACAGAAAACTCATGTGATGTATACTTGTACAAACTCATTTGTGGAAAAAAGTTCATAGTGGTTGTGTAAACACCCTATAGGGATAAAACTATGGACAGCATATAGAAACTATAGATAAACACCTGTTACCTGTAGTAACCTCATCAAAACAGGCTTTGCTTTTTAGCAGGCATATCCATGGTTTATCGTTTGGGGGAAAAAAATGGAGAAGCTGTTGGGTACACAAGATTTTGTCTTAACTTTTTGTTTCTAAACCATCATGGCTACATTAAGCAATTGCATAAACTGAGGTACTTGATCTGCAGTGGACTGGCTAAGGGTTTTCTTTTATTAAGTTTCTTCTGGTATACTACTTTAGCTGAAATTTGATTAATAGGTTGAGGCAAGTGACCTGCAAAACTCTGTCTTGGAGCACTAAATCTAAAAGTAGTATAAATTTTAAGTGGAATCTTCCTGTAATATAAATCTACCAACTTGAGGACCGTGTGAGTATTTTGTATCTGTAGTGTTCTACAGGGGAAAATATAAAGTGCAGATTAATCGCTTGCTAGTTGTTGAACTATTTAAGACACACATTCTTATCTGACAAGTAGTAGTTTTAATGTAGAATTGCCATGTGGGAAGTGATGCAGTGTTACTTTCACTGAGTAACTGTTAGATCTCTTGACCTCTGAAATCTAATTTAATGATAGTAGCACTGATTTTGAAAACTGCCAGTCATCTTGATAATTTGGTCTTAAAGGTCAAGCAGTGGACATCAAATGGTCTGACTTTTTGAGATCTTGAACAAGATAAATTAAAAGCAAAGTGATTACCCAAAACACAGGCAATATTTCCACTGGTAGGAGGTATGCTTCTTGCAGTCAATCTGGGGATCTGTGAATGTGTCTTGGGATTTCAGATATCAATTTTAAGGAATGGAGTCTAGCTGAAAGGATTTCTCCTGCTTTCTTATTTTGGCTGTTGCTGGACAGTGCTCACACAGTATCAGGGGTTTTCTTGTTTCTATTCTGCTCCCCAGAGTTGAGTGGGGAGCATAGAGTTGAGAGCCGCCACCCCAGCTAGTGATGGGTGGGCAAGATATCGGGAGGAGATGCAGGTGGGACATCTGCTGACTCTAACCGACCACTCCATGCCATGTGAGGATGTGCTCAGCAAAAAGTGCTCAAGGAAAGGAAGAAGAAGAAATGGTGTTATTGGTTATGGTGGTGTCATCCAAAACAAGTCCTGTGTGTACTGAGGCACAGCTTTCTTATTGGAAGTGGTTTGACAGCTGCCTGCCTGCCCATGGGCAGTACTGAAGAAATCCTTTCTTTCCCCTTTTTTCCCCCACCTTTGTTTGTGTGTGGTTTTTGCTTCACTTATTAAAACTGTCGTCTCAGTCTGCAAGTCTTCTCACCTTCCTTCTCTTTTCTCCCTGTCCTGTAGGAGAGAGAGTGAGTGAGTAGATCAGTGGGTGTTTGGCTGGGGTCAAACCAACACAGCCCTAAGCTAAAGATTGGGAGAGGGAAAAATAAAATTCTTTTGTAGGTCCCAGGAAAGTGTTCGTATAATATATTGATTTTGAAATGCAAAAGTTGCATGAGTGGTGTAGATGCACACCTGTCATACAAAAGCAGAAAATAGTTGCTTGAAATGTTTTCAAGCTCTTCAATGTGTTTTCTTGCTTTTGATTATTTAATCTTTGAACTCCTTTGAGCTCAGAATTAGGTGGAATTTAAAGCAGTGCCTTTAACAGTAGTGGTGTACAGGGCTGGAATAAAATTATATAAATGTGTTTAATTAGAGACTGCATAGTAACTTCAAATGAAACATTCCAAGTGTCACTGCAATAATTCAGGCCAGCATACTTTAACTCTGTCTCAATGCCGGAACAGCTGAGAAATGATGGAAAGGTTCTTAAATCAACCTGATTCTGTGAGAAAATCCGTCAGTCTGTGAATGACAACTCATACTGTAGTTGAGGAGTCAAGGATACTGAACATACTCATTTTTCTACCATTCTTAGTCATGGATATTTTTATCAGTTGGTTTTGGAAATCGATATAATCATTCCCTAAGAGCTTGCATGCTACTGTTGTAGAGTCAGTGCTGTATGAGGTATTAAAGGATTTGTTGCATTAATACAAGATTGCCCTGCATTTAATTTCAAGTTAAGTACATGTCTTAAGAAGCTTTTAATTGGAGAAAAATGAGCATCTTCTACTGATTTCTGCTGATGCTTGCATCTGAGGCATAGCCGTAAGGATTATTCAAGATGCAAGCAAAATCTTGTTGTTGCTAGTAAATCAACTTCCTAAAGTTTGTTTATTGGGGTTTTTTTTGGCATGGAGAGATGAACACAATATATGACTTTCAAGCTTAGTCTGACTAATTAATGTTCTGTGACATTATTTAGAAGTAGAAATCTGTGAATAAAATTGTTAGCAGCAGAAATTGTTAAAAGTAATACATATCCTAGAGAAACTGCTATGAGCCTTAATTCAAACTTGTTCATTCAGATTGTCAGTATGGAATTATGCCAAAAAAAATCTTCACAGTATATGGAATTTTGAAAATAACTGATTTATTTCCCCATTCCTCTTAGGTCCAAGATGGGCCTCTTGGAACACTGGTGTTTTTATTTGCATCAGATGTGCAGGAATACATCGAAATCTTGGGGTCCATATATCAAGGGTCAAGTCTGTCAACTTGGATCAATGGACGCCAGAACAAATACAGGTAAAATATCTTAAATATATTTCCAATTTGGCAGTGATGCCAGGAGTATTTTTGAAAGGGTTTGCATTTATTATGATGCGCAACTTAAATGTTTTGTAAACCTGGTAGTTCTTAACATGTTATATTTCTGCTGTAATGAGTTTAGGTTCCGAACCCTCACTTCAGAAATTGGTTCAGCTATCTTTTCTGTATCGTTTTAGATGTATTCTACCTTCTCACAGGGACTCTGAAAGCTGCTTCTTTGTTGTATCTGTAGAAAATGTGTTGTAAGCCTTTTCAGTAGGTGACGGTAAGGTTGCATTCACACATCTGCATGATTCCTGGTTATGTTTTTTTGGTGTACGAAGCACTGACTTTTCTAGGTATTCTCCAGTCTGAAACCTATTTTTACCATCAGACAAATTTTCTTACTCCTTTTCTTCATGGTCCAAAGAGCCATCTTGAGAGATGAAAGCTTGTCTTTCCCAGGATGGGTTAGTTTACACTGTAAATAGCATCAGCTTTTTTTTGCTTTTGTCCAGCAAGTCATCGCAGGCAGCCCTCCTGTGCCATGGTAGCATTTCCCAAGACATATATATGGCAGCAGAGAGATCTCCAAGTTACAAGTTTGTAGTGTCATTTAAGCACACCAATAGCATTCTGACTGTTTCGGGATTTAAAGTATTGAGGGACATGAACTAACTGTTTTTTACCACTTTTCCTCAGTGCATGCAGGAAATGGGAAATACTAAGGCAAGACTACTCTATGAAGCTAATCTGCCAGAGAACTTCCGAAGACCTCAAACGGATCAGTATCCTTTTTGTTTTAGCTTTCACACTGAAATGACTTTTAATGCAATTTAGATGTTATGACTATTTCAAGGAACTGCTACATTTGGCAGCTCATCTTATTTATTTCATTGATATTGTTGTATAAGAAATGACAGTGGAAGTTGAGAACAGTTCAGGAAAGGTTTAAATTACTTCAGTTATTGCAAATCTACTTTGTAATGAGATTTGGCAAGCCCCATTTATTTTTGCTTCCTGAATAGGTGACTTCATAAATTCCCTGTATATAGGAAGGTAGAGTGATACTAGAGAGTTCTTGGATATTCTGTCTTTCTTGAGTAACTGCCAGTTGAAGTTAGAAGCATTTGATCAGGAAATAATGAGCTGAATGATAAAGTAAAATAAGCCATTGGATCTTACTCAAGTGAAGTATGGATTTCTTTCTCTAGGTGACTAGCATGGGAGTACATAAAAACCACCTAACCTCTCTGATGGCCACCACTTGGGTTTGTGTGTGGTTGTCACTATGTACCTGGAAGGAAAGGGTTGAAAGAAGAACTGTCTACCAACAATAAATAACTTTTCTCAAAAAACCCCACCTTTTTAAAATTTACTGAGTCACTAGTGTAATACATAGTGGCATTAACTGAGATTTGTATTTTTCTTGATTTACTGAAGTTACTTCATCGGTAGAATTTGCTTCACCTGATCTCACTGGAACTCTTTAACTATAATGAGATCCTAAACACCTGGTGTTAAGTGAGCTGAATGTTTCCCCAACTCTCTTCGCCTGATAGTGATACAGGCTACAGTGCTGATAAACAGACTTAGTTGTAACTGGATCTGAATATTCTCTTATGTCCAAAAGTTATTTTGGTTCTTCTGTTTATTAGATACTATGCTTGATATGCTATGCTGGAAGAAATTTTTTTTTTTTTTGAAAGGGTTAGACTACTTTTTACCAAATGAACTTGAGCAAAGATGATATATTTTTTCATATTCTAGTAGCTTTTGAATGAAACATACATCCCCATAAGAAAAAAGTAACTGGAATGAGATAGCACTGTAATATTCCAGCTGTCTAGAACTTTATTTCAGCCATAGGACTGAAATACTTTGACTAAAATTTACTCCAAAATGGATCTTGAAGATGTATTGTTTATTCTTACTGCAGCTGACTTGAATTCACTGGTGCTATTGCGTGAGAAGCAATAATGCTTTACACTAAGCTTTTCTTGTCAGATCAAGCCAAAAGTCCAATTTTTAGACTTTCAAAATAATTCCTTTGTTCATACTGTACACCTTGAATTAATTATATAACCTTTTGAACAGTTGTCAGCTTCTGAGTGGTGGACTTAGTCAACTGAATATATTTCATTGTTTGTGTTCTCTTTATTAAAACTACAGTACCAGGACAGGTGATGCCAACATTTTCTGTTTTGTTTCTCAATTTCCCCGTAACTTGGCAGCTACTTACCTACTTGGCATTCATGACAAGCTGTTGTGTTATGGGTGTTTTTTGTCCTTCCTCTTTGCTCTTTGTATTATTACAGAATTAGCTTTGTATATTACCAGTGTTCTGGTTTTGAATATTCTCATGTTCTGAATATTCTTTTGGATGAACTATGAGAATGTTTTGCATGTAATGATCAGTTTTGTATATATTCATCTGCATTAGTGTGTAACTTCCTGTAGCATTGTAATATATTTTTTTAGGTAGTAAAGTGGACACATATGAAAAACGTGTATGTGGGATCTGCCCAAAATCTTTTGCTAAAGGTCGCTGATCACATCTGCTTCTTAATCACAAGACTGACCTTTCTGAGTATTTTTTTCTTCCATTGTACTTGGCAGGGATGCTGTAGTGTAGAAGTTAACTTTGAGGATCATTGTGATGGGTTTTTGTATGCAGTTTTAGCTTCCTGTTGGAAAATGTTTTTTTCCAGGAATAGAGTGAATAAGTTTTTTGTCTCTTCATTTTACTCAATTCTTAACAGTTTTGGCATCTGTTGAGGTCGCTTAAAATTCTTTTGTTAGCAAGAACACAGTAGGTTATTGATCTAAAGAAACTTAGACAGGGTCCAAAAATTCATGGATATTGAAGGGGATAACTTGAATAAGGTGGATATTTTTCAAAAAATAAGCCCCATGAAATTTAAATACTTACAATTCAGTGTTAATAACTTTCAAATTAAACCTTTCTGATTGATTGAAGTATCAAATGTGCATTCTGGACCACTGCTAAAATATGGGGGAATACTTATGCAAAAGACTAAAATATCTAACCCCAAAATCTGTGCAACCAAAACTTAGAACACTTGACAGTCTGAATGTGGTGTCTGAAAATGTTAATTGTGGCAAATAGCTCAGATTTTTTATTTGAAGAAAGATTAGTTTGTTCAAGGGCATTTTATAACAATCAAGTTTTGAATCTTTTCTGTATTAGGTGTAGAATCATAGAATCGATTGGGTTGGAAAAGACCTCAGAGATCACCAAGTCCAACCCTTGGTCCAACTCCAGTCCGTTTACTAGATCATGGCACTAAGTGCCATGTCCAATCTCAGTTTAAAAACCTCCAGGGACGGTGAATCCACCACCTCCCTGGGCAGGCCATTCCAATGCCTGACCACTCTCTCTGTAAAGAATTTCTTTCCAATATCCCGCCTAAATTTCCCCTGGCAGAGCTTAAGCCCGTGCCCCCTTGTCCTATTGCTAACTACCTGGGAGAAGAGACCAATCTCCACCTGGCTATAACTTCCCTTCAGGTAGTTATAGAGAGTGATGAGGTCACCTCTAAGCCTCCTCTTCTCCAGACTAAACAACCCCAGCTCCCTCAGCCTCTCCCCATAGGTCTTGTGTTCCAGTCCCTTCACCAGCCTTGTTGCCCTTCCCTGGACCCGCTCCAGCACTTCAATATCTTTCCTGAACTGAGGGGCCCAGAACTGAACACAATACTCCAGGTGTGGCCTCACCAATGCAGAGTACAGGGGAAGGATCACTTCCCTTGTCCTGCTGACCACGCTATTTTTGATCCAGGCCAGGATACCATTGACCTTCTTGGCCACCTGGGCACACTCTTGGCTCATGTTGAGCTTCCTGTCAAACAGTACCCCCAGGTCCCTTTCTGCCTGGCTGCTCTCCAGCCACTCTGTGCCCAGCCTGTAGCGCTGCAGAGGGTTGTTGTGGCCAAAGTGCAGGACCTGGCACTTGGCCTTATATTTTAGTACAGTTATCCAGTTGCAACCCAAAAGCATGGGAAAAAAAATTAAATTCCCTTTCTCTATATTCTCCTCCCACAGAGTTAATATAATCCAATAATACACACTGCAATTTGGAAATAAACTTTTTGAGGGAACACTGTTAGGTATTAGCTACATCTGTAAAATTGTGGGAGGTGCATGTTGCAAAACTTCCGTTCATCTCCAATTTGATAATGTACATTGATTTTTTTGGCAAAATGACAGTATAAAAGATAATGCAGCATTAGTAATAAATTGTACATTCAAAGTGCTCAAGATACTCTTCAGAATATAGATACGTTTGGAAAGAGGTAAAAAAGGATGTTTTAGGTTTTGCAACTTTTATGAAACAGTGTCTTCAGGTGATACTTGCATACTATTTGAAACTAAATTTGATTTTTGACAAAATAATTTGATGCACAGAGTGAAGAGACTGAGCTTAGTGTTAATCCTAGTATGTAATAACGTGGAGCTAAAGTATCTTTCCGAAATTGCTTTGGAAGTTTAAGAGGCAATGAGTCTGAGCTTCCACGGTTGCAGCTTCAGTTTTTGAATAGATAATCCCATTGCCAGACAAATTAGTTAAAATTTATTGTACAGAGACCAGAGAATCAGCTTTACTAAAGTTGAAGTGTTCACACTGCTTTGGATGAGCTGCTTTATGAAGCTGAGAGAATAACTGCGGAAAAACTAGGTTTCCCTTTTGCGTTTGAGCTGCTGAGTTGCTAGTTCTCAAGGAGGACTTGTGGATCTTGGAGAATTGTTTATGATAAGCTTTTGATACATGGTATAACTTGTGCAAATCAGAGAACAGGTTTTTTCTGAAGAGAAAAGTATTTTTTCCCAAGTTAAGATGGTAAATTTACCATATATATGGTATTTACCATATATAAGTACTATTGTTCAAGTATTTTCAGTACTACAGCCAGGTAGATTATAAATAGCAGGTGAAAATGTCCTAATTGTGGAACACTGAGTTATACTGCATCTTTTTCATAGTGGTTTCTTAAAAGATTAAACTGATTAATTCTCTGTAGTAAAAAGAAGTTCATTTTGGACACTGCAATAGCAATTGTTCTGTGTAGAGTGGTTTGTTCTGCTGTTTTAAAACTACAAAATGAGATGCAAGATTCTGGTGCAGTTTTTGAATTTGAATAACCCATGAGCTTTTTAGGTTAACGTTACTATTTATCTGAATGCTTATTTTCCTTAAACTAGATACTTCCAGAGCTGTGGAGTTTTTCATCAGGGACAAGTATGAAAAGAAGAAGTATTATGATAAAAATGCAGTCAATGCCTTCAATGTAAGTAAACCGTTTCACCCAGAATTCTGTCACTTTCTTGTTTTGAAAGCTACAGAAGAGAAATGTAGGAAACATTATGTATGTTATTGTGTCTTTTAGAGTCAAAACTTTTTGACACAGAGCTAACAGCTTTCCACTGTATCTCTTGAAGGTTATTCCTAGGTGCTATAAGTTTGACAAACATTGCCCATTACATTTATAATAGCAGAGTGTTATTATCCACCTTTCTGAGTACTTACAACTCTTTGTATTCTGTTTTCCTCTTCCAGTGATAAGTAGTTCTTTAGCTGTATACTTTGAGTCCTTTCTAAGTATATTTTTCCATGTTACAGGGATAAAATAGGATGACTCTTCTTGGTGGCATTGTTTTGCCTCATTTTCTGTAATAGCTTGATGAGAAGTCCTAGTGTGTTTTAGCTCCTCTTCTGCTGAATTCCACACTGTTGCTTGCAGTGAGGTGCACTGTAGTAGTATACAGGCAGTGTGGTGAACCAGCTGTTTAATCAGGTGGTGGTGTGTTCACTGCAGTAAGTTGGTGAGGGCTTTTCTGGAAAACCAGTTTTGAGAATGTCAGACTTGGTTGAAGTTCACAGTCTTGTTAGTTTTTTGGTTGTTTGTTTTTTGGATGCATCTATTTCTGTGACGTATGATCTAGTTAATACATTTTTATTTATATAATTGTATTTATGCTTAAATATTATGCATAAACATAATACAACTATACCCACATTATGTAAGTATGGCCTAACGTGTAGCTCATATCTCCATCTTACTAGGTGGTGCAACAGTGAAGCAAGTACAGGTGTGGGCGTAAAGAGTGAGAGTATATGCTGCCTTTCCTGTCAGAGAAAATGGATCATTGAATGATGGCTTCATTTTAGAAGGGAAAAAAAAGCAAACCTGGGAACTATAGAAGTGTATTTCATTAAGCATTGTTGAAATGGGGGGAAATTGCTTCACTTAAAAGGCAAAATACAATTGGGGTTTGAATTACAATGCCATCTACCCTTCTTTACTTTTATTCCAAAGTAGAAAATAGGAAGAATAGTTTAAAATTGTACTTCTTTACAAAGTTCAGAAGACTCCAAAGATATTTCTAAAAAGGGAATCTTGGTGTCTAATTTAGTAGTTCACTGCTGCCTTAATGTTCAAATGAGTAATCAGATTTTGCTTTATCATGTTGCGGTCTAATATGAATCACCGTCATAGCAGCAAGGATAGAATCCACACAAGCTGAAGGGATGCATGTTACTGCTGAGTCATTTCTTCCTACTTGGGCTTTTCTTTCATTGACTAATCTAAATGGCATGATCTCCTTGGGATAGGAACAAAATCTGGTTACGAAATGTTTTAGCAATAGATGACTCACGGATATTCACAGTCACGTGCATTTCTTCAAGGCCACCAAACATGAGGTTTGACCTGGGCAGTCTGAAATCACAGTTATGCTAAGATCCTAAACGTACAGTAACACCTGCAGTCGTAGTCTGGTGCTTATATTGGGTTACATTCCTTGGCCCTGGCCCAGCTCACAGGCTTGTGTAGTGCTGTGACTAGTATTGAGTGCTCATCTTTCCCTGACAAGGAAGAGGAAGAAAAGGTGAAGCTGGGCCTCCATTCTGCCTGTCTCATATTCACCTTTTCTGCTCTGGATACTGTTGTCAGGGAAGACAGGAAGTTCCCTTCACTTCCAGCTTCTGTGTGAAGTTTGAGAAGAATGGAGAGAGGAAGGGAGTTCTATGGAGTACATGTTTCCATGTCCCTTTGCAGGGTGTTTTGACAGTTTCTAAAACTTTGTTTTGCAGTCCTGATAACATCTGAGACACCTTCTCTGTTTCTGCCCTGCCAGAAGGTGGCTAAGATTCCCTGGGAACTGAGAGGCAACTGCGGAGAAAAGGGGAAAAGGGGATTTTCCTACTTGTAGCCTTCAGCGCCCCAGCAAGTGTTTTGGTAGCATCAAAGCACTCTCTCATACAATACTTTCATGAGTAACAGTGAGCAAAAACAGTTCCTGTGAACTGTTCTGATGGGGTGTCAGTGCTACACCAGGGCAAGCTTTTCTGGAAGATTTCTTGACTTACTTTGCAAAAAGCACCTTGTGCCCTATTTTTAAAAATAGCATTGTTGGGTGGCATGTAAGCTTTTTAGGACACTTTTCATTATCACCTTTGAAAAGAAAATGCTTTCTGCTTGGATTAGGTCCAATTTAAGTTGGAGATGCATATGTATGTTGTAATTTGGTAAAATGAGTCCCTTCTGGGTACAAGCAGGTAATACAGAAGTGCAGAAACAGGCTTGCTGTGCCCTAAGGATCACTTTCCTTAACTGGTAATTTCACTAAAGTGGTGTTTAAAAATGTAAGGGGCTTTTCCAGATCTCATCCAGTTACAAGTTGATGGTGGTGAAAGCTTCCTGTAGCATAAAAGTTGTTTCGAATAGGCTATCTTAAAGCATGTAGTACAATATTTCTCTTAGCTTGATTTTGTCGAGTTCATAAGCTTTTCAAGTTTGTCTAACAGTACATCTGTGTTAATGTATTCTGTCTGTTGAAGCCCAGGAGTATATGTCATGGTTCAGTTTTTGGTTGTCAGGATTCTTGTATCTTTTGTTACAAATTCTTTATTTCGAATTCTTAATTATATGAGATGTTTTGTTTTCTGACAAGACTGTTGTATTATTAATTTGAGTTTTAGAATTGCACACTACAATAACAAAATTAGCTAGAACAGAAGCCAGTAGTGCCATCAAACACGTAGATGAAAAATATGCAAATAAAAAAATTAAATTATTTTTCTTGTTGTTCAATGAAAAGCAATGCAGGATAAAGTTATAGGGGAAAAAAAGCACCTGTGGTTTTATTGGCTAGTTACACTTTAAATAGAATAATGCATTTAAGTAGAAATCAAATATACATTAGAATAATGCTGACCAAAAGTAGCTTGACTTTAAAAAATACTTAAAATCTATTAAAATGCATAGATCTCAGAGTTTTTTGGTCCATCATTTTTGGAAAAATGTGAAATGAAAGTTCTGTATCACTGCTCAAGTCACTGTGTTGAGTGCATATAAAGGTTAACTGTGCAGGTATCATCACAAACAATCTCTGGAGCTTTTAACACAAATAAGTATATAGAGGAATGCATATGGAAATTGCCTTATTCAGGGTGGATGGTGAATCAACTCAGTAGATTCCAGATACTTTCAGTCTCAAAAATTATGAACTGGTACAATCTATTCTGCTACCTCAAGTGGGAATATATTATCACATCCTGACAATGTTCATAGAATAGTAAACAAAGTTTCTGTATTTAAGAAAGGGTGTGAATTTTATATGGATGTTTTATATGACTTAAGTTCACTGCAGGAACGTTTTTCACGTTTTCCTAAGACATTGTATATAATTTAACAAGTATGAACTTAGGCAACTGGCTAAAATGTGATGTTCATTAAGAGATTGTGATGGCACACTTTCCGGAATGTTATCTTAAAGGAGATTAAATCTGTAACACCTTTACTGCACTAAGTACGTTATGTAGGCACCTTAAGATGGACAAACTGGGATATGACAGGGTACATGAACAGTAAGTCTGTAGTAGCTATCATTCAGAAGCGTTCTATCATTGTCATGGAGAGAGGTTACTAGTTACCCCTCCCAGTATTGCAGCAACCCTAGTGGGTTTTTTAGTGGTCTATGAAAAGTCTGTGAATCAAGTGATATGAAGTATTTTTAAAACATGTTAATCAATATAGGCATCAGTAGGAAGCACTGAAATACTGTACAAGAATTATGACTTGAAGCAGGGATAGTGAAAGGGGGTAAATTATTTTCAAGATCATTCTGTTAGAATCAGTTAAATGATATCATTGCAGAATAGTGTGGGTTGGAAGGGACCCTTGGACATCATCCAGTTCTCCCTGCTTAAAGTAGGGTCACCTAGAACAGGTTGCTTAGAGCCATGTACAATTGAAATTTGAGTATCTCCAGGGCTGGAGACTCCATGACTGCCCTGGACAACCGGTTCCGGTATTGAACTACCTCCACAGGAAAAAAAATGAGTCAATTTATTCTTACGTTTCAGTGGAGTTTCCTGTGTTTCAGTTTGTGTTCAGTGCCTCTTGGTCCTGTTTCTGGATACCACAGGCAGCAGTCTGTCAGCCTTAGTCTTTGCTCCTTGTCCGCTCCCTTCCCGTCCAGCTTTCTCTCCTCCAGGCTAAACAGTCTGAACTTACCATGCCTTTCCTTGTTGGGAAGGTGCTCTGGTCTGTAATCATCTTAATGTGCCTTTGCTGGACTTGCTTCAGTGTGCCTATGTCTCTCTTGTACTTGTGAGTCTGTGATGCTGGCTCATGCCCAACTTGTCCACCAGGACCTCGAGGTCCTCTTCTCAAATCTGCTTTCTAGCCACTTGATACTGAACCTGTACTGGTGCATAGAGTTATTATACTGAAAACGTTGGTTAAGCTGGACAGGGGAAGTGGAAGGAACTTCAGTAAGAAATTAAAAGCATCTCTTTTGTTTATCCAGTGCCAGCCTTTAATGAAGCCATGGTAACTCTGTAGTATCTAAAGGAAAAGATAAATAATCTAAAAAAAAAGTGGACAACAATAGGTGCAGATGTTCTTGTTTAGGGTTGGAAAAAGTATTTTGTACTCAAATCTCTTAAATATATCTGTATTTGCCAGAACAGTGCATAATTACATCTCTGTTTGATGTAAATTTTGTGTCTGTAGCTCTGCACATATTCAGCTTATTCATGAGCTTCACCCTGTTCCTGTGACAAGGTACGATCGCTCTGAAGGGACTGAGGAGTGGCAAGCGTGTTTATAATATTGACGGAAGAGCAGTACTGGCTTCTTTGAAAGGCCAGCTACTGCTCTCTTTTGTAAAACATGGGACTTTGAACCTTTTTATGGGCTGTCCAGCATTAAAGCACTGAATGAGGGAGTGTCATGGTTTCACTTTAGCTGGCAACCAAACCCCAGCTAGCCGCTTGCTCATTCCCCCACCAGTGGGATTGGGAAGAGAATTGGAAGGGTAGAAGCTGGAAAACTTATGGTTTGAGATAAAGACAGTGTAATAGGGAAAGCAAAACCACACACACAAGCAAAGCAAAATGAGGAATTAATTCACTGCTTCCCATGGGCAGGCATGTGTTCAGCCATCTCCAGGAGAGCAGGGCCCCATCACACATAACACTGACTTGGGAAGGCAAACACCATCACTCTGAATGTCCCCCCACCCCCAGCCCCACTGTATATACTGGGCATGATGTCATGGTATGGAATATTCTCTTGGTCAGTTTGGGTCACTGGCTGTGTCTCCACCCAAGCTCCCATGCACCCCCATCTTCCTTGCCAGCGTGGCAGTATGAAAAGCAGAAAAGGCCTTTGCTCCTTGTAAGCACTGCTCAGCAATAACAAAAACATGTCTTTATTATCGACCCTTGTTCAGCACAAATCCCAAACATAGCCGCATACTAGCCACTGTGTAGAAAATTAATTCTACTCCAAGCAAAACCAGCATGGGGGGGACATTTTAGTAATTTTAATAAAAGCATTACCAGTTAGCCTAAAGAACTTAAGAACCTTGCCAGAAGCCTAAAGTTTGTAGGTAAGTGTTATTAGCAGTACATTACTATTCTTATGCAGTATATCAAGAATAGACCTCTTTAAAAAATGTCAGCATTGTTGTATGTGTGTATATACATATATACACAAACATATATATTGGTGTGTATATATATATATACACACAAATGATTGTGTATTCATGTGCATTTGATAGCAGTCTGTAACTGCTACTGCTTTAAGATAAATTACTGATTTTAGTGGTGTCAACATTTGTTGGAGATGTGTAGTAATGAAGTCAGAAGTCTGCTGAAAGAAGAAAAAACATATGTAGCAGCTGAACTTAAAGCCTGCCAAGTGAAAGCAGAGTTTAGGTTATTTCCCTGCATACTGTGTGTGTATAAACTGGCCACTCGAGGGCACCTTTGTATTTGTTTCAGCTGCAAACTTTCTGGGTGGTTTGGTAATGCACTCATTTTTTAATCTCTTGAATCTTCTGCGTGATAGCACCCTACATTTCATATTTAAATGGAAGCTTAGTATAGGTTTCTAAAGCTTTAACTTTAATCCTTTTTAATAAAAGGCTAAATAATCGCATGCTTTACATCAGGCTTTACATCAAGAGCATGATTTTGGAAAAACTATGAATAAAAGTAAGTGAAAACTTTATTGGTCATTAAGGTGTAGGTACTAAATAGTGTTTGTATGACTGTTGTGTATAATCAGAAACATGTTAGTACAAACTGAAGTAAAGTAATTCTGAGATTTTGTATGTTCTATTCTCTGACAACTCGATTTAATGCTTGTTTTAAGTTTTTTTTCATTTACTTTTTTCACTTGAAGTAGTAGTCTGGTGCACAGACTACATCAAGACATTGGGCCAACTACTGTTGGCATTATTGCTTTTACTATTAATTTAGCATGTATTTGGATAGTGCCACTACTAAGTAATATCTTAATAAATATTATAGAAGTTTTTTATGGGGAAAATGGGGAGGGTAACACATTGCCGTGTAAGAGCGATAGGTAACTGGCCCAATATCGTAAATCTGCAGATTCCTTCTTCTCTGATCTTACATTTTTTGTGCACCACAGAGTCTCTCACAGAGCTTAGGTGAAAATTAAGTCTTACATTGTGTACTATTGCATATGTATGTAATTTCTTGCTCAGTACTGAAGGTACCAGATGCTTTAAAGACAGTACCGAGCTTTATTATGCAAAGCGGCTATTTTTACTGTATTGTCTTTCTAAAAAGGGGTCCCAAGACACATGAGATGGCAATGGAAAGAGATTCAAGGATTGCTAAAAATTAAATGACTGCAAGTCTTCTGGTCTGAAGTGTGATAGAAATTTTGTGGACATACAAGAAATATGGAAACTTAAGAAACAACTCCTTGCTTTGATTCTCCCTTTTAGGCAATTCTGAATTAACTTCTTAATCAAAGACCCAACTACTCTTAAGTTAAAAATGAAAATTACATATTTGGATGCTAGTTGTCATTCTATAGTACATTTGTAATGCACACAAGCACATCACCATTATTCTTTTTCTAGTAATATGTATGATTGATTGCAGGGATCACCATTGGTTTTGTGTGGTAATCAAGGATGTCTTTGTTGACAGCTTTCCAGAGTGTAGTGCAAACATGTTATCGGAGTAGATCGGTATGTGCTTTTTTACTTGAATTCTGGAGTATGGCTGGAAATTGTCTTAAGGATTTTGATGTGGATATTTAGATGACTGTCAGCCAGCACCTCCAGATCCTTTTTGCCCAGGCATATTTCAGCTGCTCTTTCCCAAAAAACCCAAGTTCAAGNTTTTGATGTGGATATTTAGATGACTGTCAGCCAGCACCTCCAGATCCTTTTTGCCCAGGCATATTTCCAGCTGCTCTTTCCCAAAAAACCCAAGTTCAGGACCTGGCACTTCGCCTTGTTGAATCTCACTCAGTTTGCCTTGGCCCATGGATCCAGCCTGTCCAGATCTCTCTGCAGAGCCTTCCTACCCTCCAGCACATCAACATTCCCACCCAACTTGGTGTCATCTGCAAACTGAGGCTGCACTCAATCTCCTCATCTAGATCATGGCTAAAGATACTAAACAGGACTGGCTCCAATACTGAGCCCTGGGGAACCCCACTAATAACCAGGCACCAGGTGGATGTAGCAGCATTCTGCCCAGCCATCCAGCCAGTTTTTATCCAGTGAACAGTACACCTGTCCAAGTCATGAGCAACCAGTTTCTCCAGGAGAATGCTCTGGAAAATGCTATAGAAGTTTTTACAAAATTCTAGGTAGACAATGTTCACCTGTTTAGCTTTGTCCAGCCACTCAATTTGATTGGATTTTTTTCCTTCAGCTTTCCTTATCTAGTGCAGCATTGTAGATAACAAATTTAACATGATGCAATGGTGATAAAACTGTTCAGCAGCCCAACCTCATGCTGTTGCTTTCATTATATAAACATAATCAGTTCTTTATACATTGTAATGTGTCTTCTCTTAAAGATTAGCTTTTGTCATATGCCTTTTGTACTCTTGCTTAGTTGAATATTTGCATATGTGAAGGGTGCTTTCAAGTTCTCTTTTTTTGGCTGAAGTCGTTGTAGTTCTGCTGGTTGTCTTTAAACATTACACTTGGGCATTTCTCACCTTGTGCATCGTATTATATATCCCATGCTAGACAGTGACTGCATTTCACTCTATCTGCTCCTTATAGCTTTCATGGCACCTTTTCTTTGCTTCTATGATTCTTTACTGTAATAATTGCTTTTGGGCCTTCATAGGATTACCTTCTCCTAGGTTAGATAATCCCTTAATTTATTAAGATGGTATGCAGATTGAGAAGAACTGTTATGTGAGGATGTAAGTTAGTGCAAACATCTATAGTGCTCATTTTCCCCTAGCATCCAAATGAAATTCTGCTTACCTGGTTCTGTGTGGTGAGTAGCTATTACCTGCTGTTCACCTGTGGGAACTATCAAGCTTAAATTCTAAAATCTGAAGCATACAAAAGAATAAAAGTAACTCCAAACCCAAACCAAGAATCACACTGTAGCAATTTGAAAGTATACCTAAGTTGTTTAATTATCAGAATTTCACACATTTGCATTTAATTCAGATCTTAGTAAGGAGCGTGATGTTAGAGCCCATAGTTCAGTATCTTATATAGTTACCTTATCGTTTTTCTGACATTATTTTGTTACAATGTGGTGCAGTCTGAATAAACAAGATCCCAATGTTCCTATAGCAACCAGATGCTACCATTTGAGAAACTTCATTGCTTCATTGCAGCAAATATATCCATAACTCTGCTAATAACCTGAGGATTTTAAAACAGTAAATTTAGAAATGAGGATTCTGTTTCATATTTCTGCAGGTAAAATTTGGTTTTAAAATTCAACCTTATAAATATCTTACCTGAGGCTCTACACCACCTTCCAGCATAGGCACAGTTTCTGAGTTTGTAAAAGTAATAAATATATATATTCTATGAATATTCTAGCTGGAGTAGCAAAGGTACTGGTAGGATTTTATCTAAGAATTAAAGGGTGCATAGTCGTGAAGGTAGATGGGGTTTTTATCATCTTGCAGTTTCCTTTTAGTGCAAGCTAGTTTTTATAGGCTAAGTAAAAGCATGTCATCTAAATTGGTTATTTTGGCCCAACATAATGACCTGCTCTTTTACAGATTTATCTATTTCTAAATTTTCCTTTTGTACAGTAGAGGTGATACAAGACAATCTAGAAGTGTCAGCTTTATAGTTCTGAAGATTTTCTACATGTTTGGAAAATGTATTTCAGTTGCATTTTTATAATAGGGCAGTAGAAAGATAATGTTTCCATTAAAGTGATCAACTATGCATAGAGAAATAGGATAGGAAGATGTATGAAAATACATTTAGAGAAATTCTATTTTCTTGAGCATATATAACTTACACAGTTTGGATAATTCTGGAAGTCTGGTGGTATTAATACCAATTTTACATACCAATTCCTAGAAAAGAAGTGTAACTTGTCTGGGAGGTCTGTCAATCCACTGTTAAGATGCAGCTTTATGTTAACCCTAAGCTCTTTAAATACTTGGAGTGCTCTTAGAGAGGAATTAATTAGAACTTTAATTAACGTATAACTTTCAGAGTTATTTTGCATTCCTCTTAATAAAAGTATTCTGTTACAGTGAACAAGAACAAAGGCACTCTCTTCTCTCCCCCTCCTCTGGGACAGTGTGCCTTCATGCTTCAGGACATTAATATTTCAGTAGTTACACTGGATAAAAATTGAACAATGGATGAAACCTAATTATTTTTCTTAGGCCTGTGATATGATCTTATCCAGATTCATTTGCTTATATTTTCTTCTAGTGAGTATCATTATAAGTCACACTTTCCTGCTTGAAAGATTTCCTTTAAAACTTGAACTCAGAAAAAGAAATCAAGTATTTTGTTCTCTTTATCTTTCTTCTATGTTGTGTAACCATCACCACCAAAATTATTGAAAGAAAAGGAATGAAAATCATGTCTCTTAGCCGCCTCTGCTCCCTCACTTCCCAGCTGTTCTTGCTTATTTTCTTTCTCATTTCTTTCCTCTGTTTTGTACAGATATCATCTTCTGATGCTGCTCAGCCTTTGGCATCCTCTCCTTCTCTGCAAGCTGCTGCTGAGAAGAGCAAAGCAGAGGTATATTGGTCTTGGATGTAACTCTTATCAGGTTACTGCTTTGCACAAATGTTTATATTTCTATAGGATAATTTCACTGAGGTAACTTGAGAATTTGAATTGCTGGTAATACTTTACACATTTAAAATATTTCTCTCCTTTTTTCTTGGACTACCTAATTGAAAAGAGCTGATATAGCAGGACAAAGCATATATGTGATTGTTACCTCTTGATGTTTCTGTGTCAAAATTTTGGTTCTGCTCTGGTTTAGTGTCACAAAACTGTGGAAAAACCATTTCATTCTCAACTCATGGGTATGAGTGACACTGTCCTGACTTCTCAGGAATAATTCACATTGTCTTTTTTTATATTACTTGCTTGTTTCAGAATCTAAATTATCAGTATTATTCCAGCCATTTAGTTCATTCTGCTTGGAGATAAATATAGAACTAATTTGACTCATACTAGTTTTAGTATTCCTTCTAGCTGGGATATGTATATATGCTGATGTTACATTAACTGTTTAGAAGGACCTTTCAAAAACTTAACTCACAAACAAGTAGTAAATGAGGCGTCATTTGTGCCAGCTTTCAGTAACTGTCACAATTTGCAGCAGTAGTGAAATATGTATTTTAGACTGGGAATGCTCTTTCAGATACTTCACTCTAAATTGAGATTCTATACAGTATATTAACTAATTTATGATCTGACCATAGGTCACATTTTTTTCCTTCTAAATACGGAAAATATAGACTGACATTATAAATTATTTTAGTTTGGCTATATTTAAACATTAATTAAAATTTAAATGACAGTGTCATGGACTAGATCACAAGCCTCATTGAATTTGACGTGTTTTTTACATTATAGCAGGAGTAGCAGCAGCCACTTGGAATGAAACTTGCCTTCACTTTCTTACCCACCTCTATTGATGCATTCTCATTTGAAAGTTCTTCTGTCTAACAGTATGCCATGTTGTTAGAAATAAAACTTGGGAAAAAACGGAATAATTTTTGCTTAGAATTTAAGACCAGTATGAAGCCAATTTCATTTTATTATCTTCACAGTGCTTTTTGACTGCTTTTGCAAGTAATGAAACACTTGAGTTGAAGTTCTGGCATCAATACAGCATCTGAGAAATGTTTTTGTTTTGTCTGAATTCATTTTTATCTAATGGAGCTGAGGCAGAAAGCTTGCATATTGAAGTTGGGAAGCATGAAGATGAAGGACTTTTGGGTTTTCAAGTACATGGTGAAGATTAAATGAATGAAAATAAACTCACTGGGAATCAAGAGAGTTCCTGTGGGCTCTGTGAGGTGTGGAGGCAGAAACACTGGAGAACAGTTTATTTTAAGTCTGCCTGTATTCACTGTGAAGCTTTCAGTTTTTTGTTAAGGGCAATGAGAGGCATGTATTTGTTTTTGGTCGCCTTTATTTAGTGTTTGCCATATGAAACTTTCTGCAAACCCTCCTCAATCTTGAAACCCTGAAGATCAAAAGTTTCTAGATACTTTTTCCTCCAGAAGCAAGGTTTCTTTAACAAAACATATTTAAAAAAAAATGTTGGAGTCAAACTGGACAGGACATCCTGAAGATGATTGTATGCAGAAACTTAAACTCTACTTTCACTGAAACATATTCAAGCAAAGTCAAGGTACTCTATTTCAAAAGTAAGTGTAGTGTCATGGCACTTCCAACACCCTTTCCCAGGAGGAAAGGAAACAAATCATAAAATGGTTTGGGTTGGAAGGGACCTTAAAGACCATCTAGTTCCAGCCCCGCTGCCTTGGGCAGGGACACCTTTCACTAGATCAGATTGCTCAAAGCCCCATCCAGCCTGGCCTTGAACACTTCCAGGGACGGGGAATCCACAGTTTCTCTGGGCAGCTTGTTGCAGTGCCTCACCACCCTCACAGGAAAGAATTTCTTCCTAATTTCCAAACTAAACCTACTGTCATTCAGTGTAAAGCCATTCCCCTTTGTCCTATCCTAGTTAGAGAGTCCCTACCCATCTTTCCTGTAGCTACCCTTTATGTACCAGAAGACTACCTGGAGTCTTCTTTCTTCTCCAGGCTGGACAGCTCTCAGCTTGTCTTTATAGGAGAGGCATTCCAGCCCACAGTTGGCTTCATGACACTTCTCTTGACTACTGGCTTCAGCAGATCCATGTTCTTCTGATTTTTGGTGCCCCCAGAGCTGGATACCAGAGGAAGGGTCTTAAGAGAGCAGAGTAAAAGGGGTAGAATCACCTCCCTTGACCTGCTAGTCACACTTCTCTTTATGCAGTTGTCTAAAATGTAGAAAGGTTCCTAAAGAAGAAGAGATTAGGTTTATTTAAATTATTCAACTTATGAAGGTTGGAGTGGGAAGTGGGGACAGAGAATGAAAGACTTTTGGAAAAGTTAGTGCTCTGACAGTATATTTGCGTGTATATTAGGATCCAGTTTGGTACTAGCATCAGTGAAACAGTAATGGAAAAAAGGCTAAGCTTCATTGCAAGGCATGGCTATGCATTGGTAATCCTAGTTCAAAAAGCCTGCAAGTCACAGGATATTATGTGACCTTAAAATAAAGCACTGCTCTATACTTGTCCCAGTCATACAGACTTCTCTTGAACACCTTGCGCTGCCACAGGAGAGATACAGTTTTGGCAGGGCCTCTGTTTTGGAATACTATGTTCATTTTTGTGTTCCTAATATTCACTAAAATCTAGGATGCTCTCTGTTTCTTTCTGTCAAAACCGACATTCTAAATTCCCCTGCTGCAGTTTCATGAATGTGGTTATTGCTTTCTGTTACTTGTAAGCAGGTGCTTGGTCTGATAGTCTCATTTTCCAGCAACTGAGTGTTCAGGTTAATGCCTAATGAAATAATTCACAAGGTTTAGTGGGACTTGAGTACCCTCAATCCATGTGGTAAATTTGGTGGAAGTTTTGAAAACCGATTATTAGAAGTTGTGAAGAATATGTTACTTGGTTCACTCTGTATCTGGTGCAAAAAACCCCTACTTTGTCTTAGTGTTAGAACTCTATGAAGTAAATGCCATGTTATAAAGATTTAGAAATTATATATATTGGATGTTAAAAAAAAAAAAAGAAAAAACAAACAGTCCTTATTGACACAAACTGTAACCTAGTAAGATATTTTATTTTTAATATTGGAGCTGCATGGACAGTTAGCTAACTTCTCAACCTTCCTCCTAATGTTGGGAAACTTGCTAAACGATAGTGTTTCATGAAACAAAGCTGTTTCAGAGCTTTGAACAAAGGGATACAAGTCTAATAACTAAAGAACATTTAGGAGTTACTCCAAGGTAAGCTCTTGTGTCAATCCATTTTAATGTTAAAATATACTCAATAGTACTACACTGTAGTTGAACAAGGTAAATGCAGATGGATTACTGGTCTAAACTACTAACACTTTGTCAAAGCAATTAGTGGCCTAAAAAATGCATATCTTCTGCATGTTATTCCTCAGTGAATATTTTATGCTTTGATTCAGTCAGACTGAGTCTGTAATTTTTCACATTTCACAATTTTTCACTGCACATTTATTCATTTAAAACCAAAGTGCAGAAACTTCTCTAATATCGTTATGATGCATTCAAAGTAAAGGGATCTTTTATATTTTCACTTTCTGGAACAACTTAATGTCTTATGAATCAGCTGGTCTGTCATAAGGTCTAAGGCAACTTTTTACATTCAGGAGTGTTTTTTAAGACACCTAGATTAGCTTTTAAAAATTAGTAACTTTCTGCAGAAAGCTGTGTGCAAGTTACTTTACTGTAGTTCTTTGGTCAAGGTGACTGGCATCTGCCCTGATAAGAGAGGTTATCAGAGTTAATGGAAGTACTTGTAGAGGTGGGTTTTCTCTTCAGCTCTGCACAGTTCAGGAGAAGCGGCACTAGTTGTTTTTTTTTCCTTCTGCTTAGAAGCAGAAATGCAGATGAGCAGGTGAAATAGTGAATTTCTTGAATTCTGAAAGTTACAGTATTTTTAGTAGTACTGTCTGAGCAAAATGAGCTTCACTTCTGGAAGCAGAGCAGATAGAGGCATAAGCTCTGATTTAAAAGGGAATAACTGAAGATACCTGTTTATATTCTACATAGCTGTAGACATTCAATATGTTTGCAAATCAGGTACTAGCAAAATGCTTTTTATTTTTGCAGAAGGAAA
Source organism: Pachyramphus minor (assembly GCA_013397135.1). NCBI lineage: Eukaryota > Metazoa > Chordata > Aves > Passeriformes > Tyrannidae > Pachyramphus > Pachyramphus minor. The sequence goes on along the minus strand of VYXB01009197.1, from coordinate 29,562 downwards.
AAGAAAAAAAGAAAGAAGAGAAAAAGAGAGAGAGAGAATCAGAAAAACCATCAAAACAGTTAACAGCTGAAAAGGTAAGAAGAGTTCATTTTCTACAGTTATTTAAAAATTGCACGTAGTGTTAGACATATACAGAGAATTGGGGGAAAAAATTAATGTGTGTGTGTATATATATACACACGTGTGTGTGTGTGTGTGTATGTGTATATGAATAATAATCTGGTTCCTCCACATGAATCATTTACTTGTGCTGTTGCTTGCATGCAAAGGTTGGTTGACCATATAAGGAGGAATGCATTTAGGGTAAGAGGGGAATTAAAAGTTAAGCTTTGTTAAGGTTAAAGCTCAGACCAAAAACCTAATTAAGGTTTTAACTTGTACCATTGCTATTCTTGCACAGAAAATTTTCAGTTTTATTGAGTCCTGTGTTATCATCTAATACTGTCTTTCATAAGTGAATCCGTTTTAAACATAATTGTATAATTTATAGAATTAAAACTCTAGATAACTTGAAAATATGCAACTAGATCATGTCACAAAATGTGACAGGCAAACCATTTAAGGTGCTTCTTTATACAGCTATGCTAAAGAATAACGAGCAGCTTTAGCAACGTAGGTACAATTAGGATTCCAGGTATACTTCTGTATAGAGTTAATATTAAACAAAAATGAAATGGGTAATTTAAGTATTAGATAGAATAATTTATTTTACTACAGATGTCCTCTCTCAGATTGTGTGAATCCATTAGTATGTTCTGGTCTGCAGAATGCATTGGAGTCTCCGTCTGTCAGTTTATTCCCCAACAGTGCAGTGTTACAATTATGAAAAATGTTGTATATTCATAGACTATGATTGCAGATGTATTTCTCATTCAGTTTTCAAATAGAGGTTTTTTCATTTTGCATAGCAAAACAAGATACAATATGCACACTTGGGGAGGGGGAAAACCCCTACCGAATACAAATATAGTTTTTCTGAAATTAGAAAGCAATTTTGGAATAAGTTAGTGCAGAAGCCAATTTTGTTATGACAATGTGTGTAGCTTCACTGAGGTAGTGGAAAAGGATATCCTTATTCATATGGCAAGAGGTTAAAGCAAGTTTATGGGTGACAATAAAAACATTAGAATTGTTGGTTATTAAACTTTTACAAGAGCATCCAGCCAAGTTAAATGTTTTATTCTGGTCCTTATAACAATATACTTTAGTTATAAAGGCTAAAAATATTTCTATGATTTGGAAATCTGAACTTCCTAGAACCCAAAGGTCTACTTTTGGTGTGGGAGAGAGACAGTTTCCCTTTGCAGGTATGCCTGAAACTTGTTACATGGCTGGTTAGGTGAGGAGAAAGAACAACAGAGCATAGTTACAGCTGAGGAATTATCCTAATACTTGAAATAAAAACCAATTCAAATGCCACTGGTTAGATTTATATTTGAAAACTCATTATATTTGAAAACTTGGATGTTAAATAAGCAAATAAAAAGAAGTATTTTGAACGGCTTGTACTAGAAAATGTGGAATTTGGTAAATATGTCTGTATTAGGTAATAGTGCTGTTGTAGTAGCTGCAAAATGTTAGAAATACTTCAGCATATTTTATTTCATTATTAATGTGTCAGCACTGATTGCTCAAATGGAACTCATCTGTGTGTCATCTTTTTAATTTAAGAGATTCTTCAAGTTTGGGATTTTCAGGGCTTTTAAAGATCACTCATTCAAAATAAACTGCTTTTAGACACAGCCTATAAACTTGATATATTTTAAAGTTGCAGTTGCTTTCATAAATCTAAAGGAAAGAGACCCGTATCAAATACTTGTTTCTGTTGGAAAGTGCTAGTGAAATACAGAACCAGAACGTTTTATTTTTATATATGAAATAATAAATTAGTGCTTTTGTGGTGTGATTCTGCTTTAGGGAGCTGATAAACAATAGTATTTCAGTAATAATGATATACTTCTCATCCAGGTAGAGACTGCCTACAGGATATCTTAAATATGGTATGTTGAATCAGGAGGGGAGGGAAGGCATCTTGACCTTAGTGTTGTGTTTTCAGCAACCACATCAAGCAGTAGATGGTTATTTTTCCCAGTCTTCACCTTTCTGGAGGAGGAAACAGAGTATGAGAATTCTTTGGACACTTGATATGTGAAGTCCCTGATCACCTTTACTGCAGGTGTGGTTTATCTCCAGTCTAGATATTCCAGGCCTGGGAAGTCAATGAATTAAAAATATGTGACCAAGGAGGTGGCAGTTCTACCACAGTTTTGAGACTTCTTTTGTGTTAAATTAATTGAAGCAGTTTTTTAACTGTCCTGTGAAAGAATCAATAAAGATGGAAAAAATTACAGTTCTTAAACTGGTAAAAAGTTGAATCTAGGGAAGACTTCCGATCTCTTTTTCAAGTGTCACGTACTCGTACAAATCTTAAGTTCGTAGTGACTTCAGTTTTATCTTCTGAGTTTAAATTTCTTAGCTCTTTAAACAAGAATATGCATCCTAAAAATTTAAAATGTTTACATTCAATTTGCATGTTTTGATCTTCATAGAACTGACTAATCTTCTCCTACATCTGTGTAAGAGTCTTTCTGCTGTGACTAATTGATCTTTAGCCTTTAGCAAGCTGAATGTCTACTATGATTTCTGTTGCATTTTCAAAAATTGCTTGAAGCTTTTGTAGCATTGGTTTAATAAGCTTTTGATTCCAATATTACATTAATGTGTCAGGTAATTATGATGTGAAAGATACTTTATTGATTATCATGTTATGATAAGTAAAAAGGATAGAAAATCATCTTTCAGCTTATTTAACAATTGTGAATTTTCTTATGAAATGGCTTTTCAGTAAAGAAACCTCATATGCTTGAAGTGAGTTTTGTGGGAAATATGTTTTTATGAGCATTTGAACTGGAGACAGTGATTTCAGATGCAGAGTAGAATTTCCTCAAGATCAGAGAGATCTACTGTGGAACAGTGAGTAGGATACTTATTTGACTACTCTTCTGGGCTGTGCACTTTCTGTGACAGAATTACTGAACATGATCTTACTGTGTCAGCTACCCGAGTCTAGTCCAGTGATTAGCATTTTATTGGAAGCCGCCAACAACATGATGTTCCACATCAGATCTGCAGAACTCTTAATAAAGTACATGATGTTGCCAAGTTACTGGCAGCTGTAATGTTTTTTTCAGTCTAATTGAAGTTGTGAAACTTGCATAACTTACTCTTCCTCTTCCTATGCCATTTCCGCAGTTGCAAACTTCAAGTTTCCTCAGTGCTTGAACTTAAAATAACTTTATCTTTACAATTACTTGGGAGAAACAGGGAAAAAAAATTGCAAGAAAACTGCTGAAAAATTATTATGCAGTTCATCATGACATGAAAAGTGGGACCAGTGGAGCTGAGATGTCCAATCAGCCCAGCTTGTTTGCAAGCAACACAAATGCCAATTTGAGCAATATAAAAATGTATTAAATTGCAAGAATATATAATCAGACTGAGCTAATTGTGTGCTTCTCAATTACTCCTGTGGGCCAAGAGCAAGAATAAAAGCATAAGGTAGACTGTCATGCAGTGAAAGCAAATTTTAGATATTCCATACAGATAATTAGGATTAAGAGATTTAAAAGACTAAAAAAGTAAATCTCATGCTTTAAGAGCCCATTTTAGTAGTGGAGAGGGAAAGTCTGTAATTTGACCACCAATCTTATTTGTTTCATTGGTGGTTACACAAGAAGATCTTTAATTTGTAGGTGGGAAAGAACAGTTAGACTTTTGCTAGATTTTTGCTAGCGACTTTTTAAACTTCATCTTCCTGCCCTCCCTTTCATCAGCTGCTGAGGAGCTTTCCCTTCTTATTAATTACTCTTTTGCACAGCTGAAGATAATGAAATTTCCCAAATCAGACATGATTTTTTTATTTTCCTAATTAAGCTGACTGAGCAAGTTCTCCATTCAGGAGCCAGGTTAACCACCTTTTTATTTCTAGTATGTCTACTTAGTAGAATTTTTGTTCATCTTTAGGCAGTTGAATGTGCTCAATTGAGAATCATGTGGTGACTTCAAAAAGAAATATGTAGCCTAAATATTTTACTGGTATGTGAGGGAGCTACCAAAGCCTCGTAGTAGTTTTTTGAAATAAAGATATAAACCATGCCGGTAGTTCAGGGAAGGTTTCTTCTCACAGCACAGAGGAGCACTCTAGGTAAACTTCATTCTACTTCTTCATGCAGCACGCTGGAGCAGGCTCTGTGTGCACCCCATCCACCTTGTTCTTGTTTTCCAGTGAAAGAAAGTATGGAAGGGAAGACCATGGGGTCCATTTAGGTCTTCAGACCGAGTGAGCAGGACTATGAGGGACATAGTTTGGACACGACCAGTGCGTGAATGGGGGAGATTGTGTGCCGCAAGGATAAACAAGAGCTGCAAAAAGTGAACTGAGGATGACTGTTCACAAGTGATCAAATGGTATAAGGAATAACACTTCATTTAGTAAAGGCACTTGCATTACTCTGTTTAGAACGGAGAACTTAGACTGAGCTGCGTGAATGACTTCTTGAGTTTCAGAGCAACTAGGACCGCTCTAGGTTTTCTCAAGACACCTGCTTATGTCCTCTTATGCAATACAGATACAAACAGAAAAGGCGTAACTGAGTATAATGTCTTGAGGCTCTGGTGTGCTCCCAGAGTAAAAGAGGAGGAAATTCATATGCTTAAATGTTCAGATTTTTGTAGTATTAAACTCTTTATGTAGCCTAATTTTTAAATTAAAAAAAAGTGCTAGCAATCCAGAATTAAGCCAATGGAAAACTGTCCATGAAAAATGTGGTAAAAATTTCTGATCCAAAATTAGAAAGTTCAGCTAAGTCCATGACACTGAATGTGTTGGAAATGTTTGGGTTCAGCACTGTGTAGCTTTCTCTGGTGCTTATTTTAGAGGTTTCACATGAGTTAAATACTTTCATGAAAATATTGTGATGTTTTCACTGTAAAATACTGCATTGTTGAGGACCATGAGTTACGCTGAAACCACATCTAATTTATTGAAAGTAAACGCTTTTAAAACAAGACTGTGTTGTACTGGAACAGTAAACTTAAATGGCTAGGATGTAAAGAACAAACTGGTTTTTTCCCTACAAACTACCTGTGCATTTGCAAACTAATACTGACATTCAAACTTAAAGACTTTTTTCATTCTGCTGAATCTATCAGGATGATAAATGTTTCTGAAGGATTGCAGCAGTTACACTTGATTAACTGAAGTACAGTATGACACTGTGAGTTTAGTTTGTTTTATTATATTACATTTTGAGTTTGAAACTGGCTCTTGTTTTTGTGTAGAGTTATTTCAAATGACAGGAATGGGTCAGTTGGAGGTTATCTTTCAATGGTGGTATATCAAATGCTGTTTTTCTTCCCCAAAATGGAGACTAAATTGGCAGCTTAAACTCAGCAGTAACAGTGAGCTGCTGTTTCTCAGTCGGCTGTACCAGCCGGCACCAGATGGCCTGCATTACAGAGGTACAGACATCAGTTTATTTGCATGTAAAAAGTACTGGAGAAGCCCTCAAATAAAAGTGGGGACCAATCACATTAGCACCTTTTCCCCTTCATGAAGGAAAAACAATGTGTCAAATACTCATTTAACTAAATAGGAAGAACTTAATATAGGTTGTTAGGATGGTGTGTTTGTTTTTCCCTAAAGACCAGCTAAAACTCCCACAGAAATTAACCTGCCTGGACAAGTGAGGCAAGAGGAACTATCAGTTTCCGTTAGTTCTCTGTGATATTTTTTTACTTAAAGTATTCCAAATTATCACCCTAATAATTTTGTGCAAGGATAAATGAATTGGACCAAATAATGCACTAATATTCTATTCTTCTTTAAAACTGAGTAGCACGGTGAGAATCAGTGGAAGAATGAAAGCCCTCAGAGTTTTTGGTGTCCACATAAACACCAGGTTGGTGGAAATGATGTGTTTAGGTATTTATTTTTAAGTTGTAAGAATAAGTTGACTTGCAAATACTGACCTGAATGATAATTTAAATACAGAATTATGTTATAAATATTCTAAATGTTTTCTTTATTCTGATACTGTATTGATGATACATTTGCTAAATCACTTGAACAAATTGAAATGTTGATAAGCTTTCCCTAGACTTATAAGCATTATTTGCCTTTCTGAGTGATTTAATTTTAAAGTGTGTTTTCCTTTTGATTTTTATATAAAATGTAATATAACTTTAAATTATAATTTATAAGCAATCATATTTTTCACAGGAACAGAAAAATAGAAACGTGTTTTGGCCTCTGGTTCAATACATAGTCTTATTTATGCCCCTAGTCCTTGTTTCCACAAATTCAGACTAAGTAGATATGAGTTAAAGCTCAGGATTTAGGAGTATGTGATAAATAGGACAACCTGTTTCCCTTCCCTCTGTTCCTATAAAGGGTGAAGGATTTTAAGGCTTCTTGTTCTCTCAGTCTTCATTTTACAGACTATGGACCTGTCCCAGCCTGGTTTTACATTTCTAATCATACCTTTTCAGTCTTGCAGAAGAGATCAGATTATTTTTGGGTCTTTGGTTGTTTTTAATGCTAATCTGGAGAAAGGCAAATCAAATTAGATTCTTCCTGAAACTGTGCTATTCATTCTTTCGCAGGTAACAAAGGACTCCTTATACTTGAGGATTGCTTTGAAAAATAGTCTTACTTAATGAAATTAATCTGTCGTGGCTCTTATTACGTATTGGAAGTTGTAGACAAAGAAATTAAGAAATAGATATTGCAGGTAGAAGCAATGAAAGAGAACCCTTTATTGTCAGGGAAAAAAAAGAAAAGTTTTTATCTTTTTAGTGTTGGAGAAGGAGTCAACGTTCAGGAAGGGGATCACGTTTTTTCCCTCAGCCCAGTGCATCTCTGCTGTTACAGTTTGATTCTCTCAACTCTGGTCCACAGCAGAACAGTATTTTAATATGGTGGGGTTTTTTTTTATTTCTATACAAGTAGAATCTAAAAACTATGAGAACAAGCTTGAGTATGAGTTGCTTTGGTTAAATTTTCCTTTGTTTAACTTGTCAAACTATTTTTAAGAAAAAGCTGTTGTTAAGTGTGCTTAGTTTTAATTGATCCTCAGTTACATTTTTGCTCCATGCATGTTCAAAACATAATACTGCCTTGGGTTTCCAGCTGATAGTCCTTATTAACAGATAGCATTTTCAGCTCATGCTAAGCTTTACCTTTTTTCTGGTGACTTTGAGAAAATTAGGTAAGTAATGTTACATATACTTACTTGTATCTTGCACAAAATAAAGTGGGCACATTTAAGCAAGCATGAACTAAATCAGCCTTATTCATGGCTGGATGCTGTCTTTAGAAAAAAACACCTGTATTACCAAGACTTACTCATTCTGAGACATTTAAAACCACAGGAGCATTCATGATTGAAACTGCAGATGTACAATCTCATCTAAAAAGTTTTATAAAAATTATAGTATTAGTTAGGAGATTGTGTACAATCAACCAAACATGAAGGAACAAAATGCATGACACTGTTACTGAAGTGGTACTGATACATGGAGCTGAATGTAAAGAAGGATAAGGATTGGATGAGATGAAGCTGATAAGAGGAAAAATAATTTAAATAATGTCACTCAAAATAAGAATCTTATCTTGTTTTGAATAATGGACTTCTTTTGCTTTCCTAATATAATGCAAGTACTGGAGCATGAGCAAAGCAATCACGTGTCTTTGTGTGTTCTGTTTCATTTTATTGTGCTTAAGCTAGACAGTGCTTAATCTCAACAGTATGTGACCATCAAGATAGGGCAGGAACCCTAGGCAAGTTTTGCTTAATTGCATCCTAGGCTATAGGACTTCTTGTGGAATGCAGAGAGAAAATAATTTGGGGATAGGGCAGGTAATATTGCATGAATCTTATAATGGGATGTTTAGATGACAGAGACCGAAAGCAGAGGAATAGAGGAATTGAAGTGGATTGGGGTGTAAGAAGCATGAGGAAGCAGGGGAAAAGGGAATACAAAGGGGCAGTCACAAATGTGCAGGTTGCTGGGCAGTATGCTTGTCTGAGTCCTATTCTGTATATGTGCCAAATTCTGTTTGCAACCATGTTGTGAGTGACTGCATTGTCTCTTCTGTGTATGTATGTAAACACTAGCAAACTTCAAGTTGAACTACTGGACAAATAGGATAAGAAGCTGATGTCAACCATTGGAAAGAGACTGCAAGTCTTTGGAATCTGAGGGTCAGAAGCTGTAGAGACCAGCATCTAGAAGCCAACTGTTGCAAAGGCAGCCTGTCTAACCCCAGCTGCTGGAAGCAAACATTCTGTGATCATGCACATTGTGTAACAGGTAGCAAATTTCATGCTGGACTAGCCAGTGATTGAGATATAAGCACTAGGATAGATCCCAGGTGTGAACTGGTTGCTGGCTGAGGGTAGAGAGTCTTGATATTGGGTGAATATAGGATATCACATATTTTTCTATATTCTATTTCATATTTCTATATCACATATTCATCCAATATATATATATTGAATCCTATATATATGCTGAGCATCCTATATTATAGGGGGACCTTATTGCCCTCTACAACTCCCTGAAAGGAGGTTTTAGTGAGGTGGGAACCAGTCTCTTCTGCCATGCCTGCAGTGAGAGGACAAGAGGAAATGGCCTGAAACTAAGAGAGGAAATTCAGATTAGGTATTAGAAAAATAGGTTTCACTGTTAGTGTGGTCAGGCATTGGAATAGGTTGCCCAGGGAGGTCGTGGAGTCACCATCCCTGGAGGTGTTCAAGTGTCTGAATCTGGCTCTGAGTGATGTGGCTTAGTGGTTTAGGGTTTACAGCTGTAGTGCTGGGTGGACAGTTGGACTTGATGATCTTAAAGGTCTCTTCCAACCTTGATGATTTTGTGATTCTAAGTCTCACTGGAAAAAAAATTTTCAGAAAAAAAAAGCACTTTTGTTATTGTTAAGGAATAGACTGCAAAGCACACCTTCATGAATAGGGATGGAAAGGATTTCTTGCGTTGGATTGTTTTTTTACTATGAGCTCAGTCAGTTGCCATGCATGAATCAGCTTGTTCTTGTTTGGAAATACATGAAGAAGGAATTACAAATACATGCCCTTTAGTTCTGATTGGGTACACTGATGATGTATTATGTACTACTTGTAAGGTTTTCAGAAGGCAAGTTATAAAAGAAAACAGTTAAATGAGGAACTAGAACTAATATAGCTGCATTATTGTAATCTTGCCTAGGCTAATGAGTGCGATGGAAGTCAAGGAGAAATATGTAAGCTGAATTCATGTAACCATAATATATGATGCAAAAACTGAAGGTGTATTTAAAGTAGCTTATAAAAATACAAACTGTGTTTATTGCATTTCATAGCTTGCAGACTGAGATGCATTAAAACAGTTTGACCCTAATCTGATTTATAGATCTCATAATGGGACACTGGATTAGCTTTAAGATGGATCTGTTTAGATTTTCTGCTTCATAATAATGTCTTCTAAAAGACTTAAACCCCAGATTTTATTGGATTAAAAGTAGAATTCTTACATTTTATCTAAATCAAGTTCCATGACAAGATAATACAAAAGAGGAAAAGGGTTTTTCTCTGCCTTTTGTGTCCTTGTAAACAGGTCCTTGCTTCTGGGCTCAAATGCAGTAATTTCAAAGATTTAGAGCTGCAGCAAACTCTGCTCAAGTCCTTGTCCCCAGAATCCCTGGAAAACTTGGATACCTCTGCACTCAGACTGTGTGCCTCTCCTGCTCTGCAGTCTTGCCATCCCTAGATTGGCTTCAGGTTCCTGTTTCTTGTTCTGACTGTTACCTACCAGTCATCTTGCAATCATTTGCTTTTTTTCAAGTATCAAGCAGGAAAGAGCTTTCTCTTTTTTTTTCAGACCCTATTCTGAACTCATCAGCTTCAAGAACTTAATATACTGAAAACTGAATGCATAGAACTAGTATTTCAAATGTGGTGGTTATCGTATACATTAAATACATGAATATCAGAATTTAAAGGATTTATCTTTGATATTTTGCTGTAGTCTCAGCAGGAAGTATAAAAAGACAACCAACTTCATTTTAGGAAATTATGCTTCTGTGGGGTTCGTACTTTGTTTCAAGCAAGGTAAAAGGGCCTTTGAGGTTGTCTGATGCATTAGAAGGGAACTAAACCGATCCAGCTAAGTGTAAGACATGAAAGGCTTTAAGCCTGCTTGGAATACATTAACTCAAGTAAATGAGATCTGAACCAATGTTTTAAATTCAGTTAAAATACAATGTTAGTACTGCACGGTCAATAAGTAATAACAAAGGAATAGTCTTAATCCATTTTCATAGAAATGATTAGCATATTAGCCTAGACCCAGATAAAATCATATTAATGGAATAAGATTATGGAGCAGAGTCTGTTAGCTCTGCCGTGAAGTTTTTAATTCAAATGACTAAAGATATAGCACATTTTACATAATCTTGTTCAAATACCTTACTTTAACTGTGAAAATCTAATGAAATCCATATACCTAGGTTTTTAAAGTGAAGGTGTGGATCAAGGACCACTTAAAAAATTTTGTCTTTGAGAGTGTGTTTTGTCTAAAGGACCTTCATGTGTACAGAATCATATTTATGACAACAAATGGCAGTTGGGTTTTGTTGGTTTGCTTGGTGTAAATGCCTTAAATTGCCTTATGCAGGTCAGTGTGAGTAGTTCAGTGTCTCTGAGTGACTGGAATGATCACAATAGACTCTTAAATAATAAACTTACATTTTCCCCTTGGGTTGGCTTTGTTTGTTTGGTTTGTGGTAATTCTAGTTTTATAAATGAGGATGGCAACTTTTTTTGTTGTTGTTGTTGACTTGCAGGTTTCTCTCTTGATTAGAAATGAACAGAGTTTGTTTGCAGAGTCACTGTAGTCTGTACATAATGATAACACTGTAACATAACTTGTGTTTCAATATAGTATACCTGTTTCCTGGCTTTTTTGCTAGTTCAGTAAAATAGGAGTTCATTACTAGTTAAAAGTATCGTGAGTTTTGAAGACTTAGTCTGATTTCTAAGTTTCTTTATCAGACACAAGTCTGGAAAAAAAAATCTTATGACATGATATGGTATCTTATAGGAGGGTAAACAGAATAACACTTTTCATCTTTAATATAATTTAAATATCATGAAAAGATTAGGTTTTACTTTTATGCATGTCAGGTACGAAACTGTGAAAACATTCTTTAAAAATTCTAGGAAGCCTACGTGAATAATGCTGTAAATAGATATGGACTAAACTTTGGGTAGCATAAATGTATGAGCTGTCAGAAAAATCATATCTACAAACCTATTGCAAGCTTATAGTCAATTACTAACATTATTTTCTCATATGGCAATTCTTAAATGTTTATGCTCTCTTGCAAGTTTTATTGCCAGCAGGTAATGAAGAGGGAAGGAATCAATTGCTTTATGCACAAGGCATACTATTCCTACCTAATAAGAGGAAAGGAACACTTTTGTTCAGTAATCAGAGGTATATATGAGCTCTAGTGAGTAAACTGGAAATTGCATTTAAGTGCTTTTCAAAAAATTATTTGATGGATCTTCAGCTTTCATAAAGCTTCTTGTAGTCAAGGTAGAGTATATAAGTTAGAAATGCATTGGTGGTCAGATCTGTTTTAAACAGACTGAGTTCTGGATTCGTATGAATTTTTCATTGAAGTAGAAAATTGAGGAAAATGTGCAGAGGAGTAATTTTTGTGTTTAATATTAAAATATGAAAGAAAATAAGAGCAGGTAAGTGGACTGGACAGCTGATAGATCAGAATTTTGACAGTGACAGATAGGTTGCTTCAGAATAGGAGATACTTTTACATTAGCAACTTACTGTTGCTCTGCAGAGTTTTTCTACGTCAGGGCTATTAGTCATGTGGCTTATGTCTTGCACCATGTATACTACCCCTCTTAATGCTCTTACACAATGTTAATGAGAATAAAGTCAATGATAATCCTAAATGCTGTGTTGAAACCTGCTAAGTTATTTACATTAGTATCTTTTAGTAGTGAATTTGGCAAAAGTCCTGCTTGTTTTTAAAGTATTTCGTGGGGGGATTACATTTCTGTTGGGTATCGTGTTCTAGAACTGTTAAATCCTCAAAATCTGTACCTATGAAGATAATTCACATAAGGTTACAAAAGCAGAAAATAGAAACTTGAATCACCCATTTATAATGAAAAATAACCAGAATATTTTCTCATTTTCAAACATGGCATGTTTGAACCAGGCCTTACCAAAGAAGTTTGTTTCAGCACTGTCAGTTCCAGTGCAAAATCAGTGACCTCTGTCAGAGGAGAGTGTTTTCTCATGAACAGGAATATGCAGAAGAGTAACCCAGAAGATTAACTAACCATAGGCTCTGGAATGTATGATAATATTAGAAAACGTGTTCTGAAAGGATAGCAGTGTCCTTAATCATTTCACAAACTTGGATTATTTTCCCATTTTACTACAACAGTAATTAAAAAAGATCAGTAGGGTTGGTGCAGAGCAATGTAGTTGCTGCTAGATCTGAACACTCACACCATTTTCTCATTCAAAGTCTAACATCAAAAGACCTCACGTATGTTGTGTGTTCTGTCAACCAAGCAAGCTGGTATAAAGCTTTCCACTTCCCTCTTGGCTTCCCCTGCCCATCTTGTGCACCTAAGAGCCATACATGGTGCTGAGAGTTGGGGAAGGATAAGCTTGTTGTTTTGCAGGAAGGGAGCATTGGTAACACCAGCTGTGGACCTCACAGCATCTTGAATTTAGTAGGTGTGTGACAGTCAGTCTTGCCCATAAGATGACCATGCCCCCCTATAGGGAGGATCCTATGTGCTGTATTGCAGTCTTTGTACGGGGGAAGGAGGAAGATTGACTTGGCAATGCTTTCATTCTTTTTCCTTTTTTTTCTGAGGCAGAATGAATCATTCCTTTAATGGTTATCTCCAAAAATAGCTGGCTGAAGAAAATTTGGTGAAATACCCCACAGACTCACCAGACTTCCTACAGTATGTGACTTATGCTTCAGGTGTTACTTAGTGTTCTTCATAATCTCATCTCCTGCAGACTTGCTGCCTAAGTTTCTGTGAGAAAGCATTGCTGCCCATTCTAGGGACTGGGAGTTTGCCTTTGGACGAGTCTGCTGCAAAACTGTAATGCTCAGATTCAGAGGTTCAAGGCCTGTGTGTGCTAAGCTTCAGTATAAAGACGGAATTTGGGAATTCACTGTGGTTTGTAGGATGACTTCCATATATAGGAGCATCCCTTCGCTCAGCTGAGTCCCAGCTACGTCTCCTTCCAATTTCTTGCTCACCCCCAGCCTATCGCTGGGAGTAACATGGGCAAAAAGAAAAATCCACGAGTGCTGTGTGAGCACTGCTCAGCAATAGCCAAAACAATGGTGTGTTACCAACAGTGTGTAGCCACACATCCAAAGCATAGCACCATATCAGCTGCTACAAAGAATGTGAACTCCGTCTCACCAGATCCGTAGAGGCAATTAGTTAGCAAAATATGTGATATAAAGTAGCTGTCAGTTCTCTTGTCCTTGTCAAAGAAACATCCTTATTTACTGGGTAATTTGCTTTAGAGTAACATATAAGAGGGAGAAACAAGTCTGTAAAATCAACTCCAGAACTTAATGTGTGAGTAGAGTAATTAACAGTGTTATTTGCTGATTTATTTGGTTTCATTTAACTCAAGCAAAGTATTTCACATGAATTAGATTGAACTAGAATCGTGTAACTAGTGGTACATTGGGGGCAATGCATTGTGAGAGTTCAATGAAGGCAAATATTGGTTTCTATAAAACAAAGCTTTGTTTTTTGAATTGAGACCTAGTAGAGAATTTATTTTTTTTTTTCTGGCCTAACCTGGCGTTCTTACCCAATTTTTAAAAATTAAACTTCAGATAACTTCTGTTATTGCACAAAATTAGTAAAGAATGAACAAAGGAGAATGGCACAGCAATGGAACATTAAATGCACATTGCTGCTTTAAAAGATGCCCTTTCATCATGGCATGGAAAACTTTCTCATTCTGTGTAAATTGGGAAGTTATTAATAATTCTTTTCATTTGAGGATGTAGTCAGAATTGAAGCAAAACTTTGGTACAGACTTTTGTAACTTTTCCACCAAATCCTGATGGACTGGAAATTACTTTAAAATCTTGGAGATGAAATTGGATGTAAATGGACAAGATTGGTAAGTGATTAACACTACCATTTTCTAGTGGTAGGAAAATGAGATGAATTAAATCCTTGCTTGTATCTCTATGAATTACAAGAAGACTGGCTGGTAAAGCTTCCTCTAATGAAGGCATTATCTCAATTTGAGATTAAAGTAGTCTTGTGCACTTGGTTGCTTTAAAATCAAAATAAATTACAAGTGGCCTGATTTTCTCCACTGTTGTCTGCTTTCGGATTTTGTGATGGTTTCTTAGCATAAACCATTAAAGTTGACCAAGGTGCAATGTGGAGGTATATGGAGATTGCCAGCATATGTATTTCTTTCCTGTAATTTCAAGCCAGTGGATTTACAGTGACAGTGTGTGGGAAATCAGGTGAAGGTCCAAATATTCATCTCTGTATTTTCTTTTTTTTTTTTCCTTTTAATAGGAAAGAGATGCTACTTCTTATCTGTAGACGTAATTCTCAATTGTTCATTTTGGTAGAGGTAAAGTTATGAGAACTTCCTAAATATTTTACAGTATTTTCTCTTTAGATACTGAAAGGTGATTTATCTTGTTACCTAAGGACTACCCACAGATGTGGTATTAGTACCATACTGTCACATTATTGTACTGCAGATGGACAGCAGACGAGATTTAGATGTAGCTTGATTTGGGTATAAAATTGGGAGTCAGTCATCACTAGATACTAAACAGGGAATTCAATGAGAGCAGGAAGTTTAAGAGGGAATTGTTTCCATGATAACACTTTTAGCAGTTATCAACAGCATCAAAAGCCTTATTGAAGTAAAGGAAGATGCTACACAGTGCTCTCCCCTTGTATGCCAAGACAGTCATAGAATCACAGAATCATAGAATCAGACAGGTTGGAAAGGACCTCTGAGATCATCAGGTCCAACCTTTGATCCACTACCATCACAGTTGCTAGACCATGGCACCAAGCGCCACATCCAGCCTCATCTTAAAAACCTCCAGGGACGGTGAATCCACCACTTCCCTGGGCAGCCCATTCCAATGGCTGATTACCCTCACTGTAAAGAATTTCTTTCTAATATCTAAGCTAAACCTCCCCTGGCACAGCTTGAGGCCATGCCCTCTTGTCCTACTGCTGATTGCCTGGGAGAAGAGACCAACCCCTACCTGGCTACAACCTCCTCTCAGGTAGTTGTAGAGAGCGACGAGGTCTCCCCTGAGCCTTCTCTTCTCCAAGCTAAACAACCCCAGCTCCCTCAGCCTCTCCTCATAGGACTTGTGTTCAAGTCCCTTCACCAGCCTGGTTGCTCTTCTCTGGACATTGTAGAAAGTTGTTGGGTTGGTCAAGCATGAGTTCCTCTTGGTGAAGCCATGCTGATTCCCCCAATCACGTTCTTGTCTTTTATGTGCCTGGAAATGGTTTCCAGGTTGGTGGGTTAGTACCTTCCTAGGTACTGAGGTGAAGTTGAGCAACCAGTTGTTTTCTAGTCTTCCTTTTTGCCCATGAAGATAGGAAGAGTGTATTTAAGTAAAAAGTTAAAAGGACAGGATTGGAAAATAAACCAATAAAGGATTATTGTATACCAGTTACTTATGATTGCAAAAATGTATCATGCCCATACTGGATCTGAGTAATAAATGTGTCCGTGCTCCTCTACTGAAAAGATGTGTTTTGTAGGTGAAAATACATGTAAAAGATTGCAAGGCTTATTTGCCTCCTTAATTTGGCAGAAGTATCTAATACGTACTGAATAGGGGATAACTTAAATTGATTATTGTGGCATGATTTTTCTTAAATTTTCAGAAAATCCCAAGTCATGCTAGATACTAGGCTGATCATGTGGAGGATGCAAAAAAATTGACTCCCTGGAAGCTTGTTCTGGCTTCAGTTTCTTTCAGTGATATTTGCAAATAAACTATTCTCAGTAATCTCAACATAATTTCAGGCACCAGGCATTGCTTGCTTTCAATAGGTACTCCAACATGAGAACCACCTTGAAGAGTAATGTAGTGTCCATTAGCCACAACTGTGAAAAATGGCAATGTAGGGCCTGCATATCAAAGATGTCTTGATGCTCTGCTGTTTGCAAGGACAGTGTTTCAGAAGAATGTAGCATAAAAATGGTTTTGAATAAGGTTTACCAGCCCCCCTGGGCTGAAATAGTCAGGTCCAGGTGGATTTCTGGAGCAAAGCCAATGAAAAGTTTTAGTAACACCTCTGCTAATGACATATTTAAGAAAACAGAAGAGAAGGTGATTGCGCAGAAGAAATTAAGGAGCCATGTAGGAGGAGACGGCAGTGCTCTCTGAGTGAGGGCTGGGCCCCTCTTCCCCAGCCCTGGGCAGGGGCAGGTGTAGCACTGAAGCCCCCACCCCCAGCCAGGACATGTAATAGAATGGGGAAGAAACTCCAGAGAGAAACTGCCCACCTGAAACATGCTGCAGAAGGATTTCTAGCCCAGCAGAGAGCAGTGGAGAACATGAGATAACAGACCACTTCAAGGTCAGTGTAGCAGGAGAGGAGAGCAGAGGTGCGGGGGAGCCCCCCTCTCTCCCTCCAGCAGGGGAAAGACTGAAAGTTGAAAACCCCTGCTACCTGTAGGTTACTGGCGTGCAAAGATGCCTTGGCAGCTCATGAAGGAGCCTGTGCCAGAGGAGATGAGAGCATACAGAGGCTGTGGCCCCTCGTGAGAGGCCTGAGATG